>BQNB010035362.1:0-50925 GCA_026074375.1 Tanacetum coccineum | reverse complement strand
TGTAGCAGTATTCAATCCATATGATTATGAGTCGAGATGACTTTAAATTTGACTTCTTTGCTGAAAGATCCTGCAAAATAAAGTGAGAAATATACAAACCAACTAAAATGCGGAAAAATAAGTTTATTGATAAAAAGACGGGTTGTCTCCCAACAAGCACTTTTGCTTATTAACGAGTCTTTAAGTTAGACTCATACTCGGTCTACGTTGCTCCTTTGGCACTCCCTTCTACACCTACTTCATCCATTACTACAGCATGGACGGTGGCAACATTGGTGCTAATTCTAGGTATTTCATCGATCCTTAAATTTTTTGGTTTCGTATAGGTTTCTCCTGGGCCAATATTGTATCTTCTAACCTCGATCTTTTCAATTAAGACTGGTGGTGGCTCTTTATAAATTATTTCGAGCACTTTTCATTTTCTTTCCTGATGGTTTTCATTGTCAAGGTCAGCGGATTTTTCGTAAAGATTCGGTTTTAATTGATCAATTATTCCCCCAAGTCGTTCTTGTCATCACTTGTACTACTAAACCAGGTTTGATTTTTCTAGAATAATTTTTAATATTGTGTTAGTTTCGCTCTCCCCGTATTTCTTGGAATCCTCCTCCTTCTCATTCTATAGCTCAGCCTCGTTAAATACTTTCCTCTAATAATCTTCAAGGATCCTATCTCTGGTCATTTTACAAACTTTACCGAATTTTATCCTTACCTAGTTATTGAAGCTTAATTCCTCCCATTCTAAATCCACTCGTTCATTATCATTTGTGCACTCCTAATAAAGTCTTTCTACGTCATTGGGTAAGCCTCCTCCATCACATATGTCATTATGTGGATCACACGAGGCCCAATACTTAGGTAAACCTTCCTTTTCATGTGATAGTGCTTCGCACCAATCTGCTCTCTTTTCTACAGGGTTTAAACATTACTTTAGTGTCTCATATTCCTCAAACTTTTCTTTGTTAGTGTCTACTTCCTTATATGATCCCTGCATGTTAATGTTATAAGCAAAAATATCAAGGTTGATGCCTAATAATTGGTTAAAGTCACAGGGATCAGAATCGTCATCTTTAATGTAGATTTTGCTTTTGATTGCTTGAACAGATTCAAAAATAGTTGTGGAAAACCTGCTCCTCATTTTGAATATGACTTTTTTCATTTCCTACCTCTAGAGAAATAGACTTCCTAAAAATGTCTACCTTGGCATGGGCCGTGGCTAGAAAAGGTCTCCCTAGAATAATTGGCATTCTAAAGTCTTCGATCATATCGAGTATAACAAAATCAACAAGGAAATGAACTTGTCAACCTTTATTAGCATATTTTTACTATCCCTTTAGGAATATTTTTTGTATTATCTGCCATTTCTATCACTATGTTGATTGGTTCAAGCTTTCCCATCCCCAAATGTTTGTACATAGAGAATGGCATAATGCTTATGCTAGCTCCTAAATCTGACAAAGCGTTGTTAAAATCTAACCTTCCAATAGAGCAGGGTAGAATGAAACTTCCTGGATCTTCCTCTTTAGGAGGTAGCTGATTTTGGAGGAGAGCAGAGCACCTAGAGTTCATCTTAACTTCAAGGGAGCACTAGTAGTTTCATTCTTAACTCTTCTTTATTACTTTCCTCAGTTTTTTGGGGTTTTATGAACTAACCAAGTTTTTTTTTTTTAAGTGTTTTTTGCGACAGGGTTGTACAGCTTTTAATTTTCTAAATTTTATCCTTCAAGGAGGGGGGTTGACGGGGGTGTTTTTTTTCCTATTTTTTTTTGGGCGCTTCTTCTCCTAATAGTTTTCACGTTGGAACCATTGTCTCTCTTTCGGACGTGTTTGCTTCCTGAAGGTCTAGGAAAAGGGAATTTGTGGTTCGTTGGGACTCATATAATACAAAAGTAAAGCTTACCAATTTAAGTCTTTCAAATTGGATAGGGTTTTTTGTTTAAGTAGTTTGGGACATCGATCGCTTTAGTTAACCCTTAATGGATTTCTTCCCTTGTTTCATTTTTTCTTGTGTTTTATTATCTTATACAAAAAATCCTTTAATATTAGGCAGGGGGGTAAAAATAATTTAATTGTTTCCTCACGGCGGGGCGGACAAGTAGGGGAGTAATCCTGGAAGTAGTTGGTAGGGGTTTCTGTATAAGGGGTAGGTTTCCCCATATTTTCCCCTATAGGGATGGGGGCCTTCTACCCATTCCTCGACACTTTCTTCATTGTTTTTCGTTTCTTCCTTCAAAACCTTTTTTGGGGTTAAGGTTTATTTACCTTTTGGGGCTCTCTAGAATTCTGGAAATTAATCCCTTTTTCATGTTTCTTCTCGAACTTTTGTCTTTTTAGTTGTTTTCAGGTTTCAATTTTCTGTTTCCATTCGTATGCCCTTGTATTCAAAACATGATGGGTTTCTTTCTGGGCCATTTTCTTTGCATATATAATTTACTTTAAAATTTAGTTTTAGATAGGTTTTTTTTTCTTTTTTGGCCTAACGGAGATTGGTAATTACTTGGCGAGGGGCCTTTTCCTATTATTACTTTACCCCCACTGGGAATTTCTCAATACTATTAAACCACGGGTCTGGTTGGTTTGGAATAGGGTCGACCCCCACAAAACTACAAATCCCATCACCCCCGTAATTAAAACTTTCCTCCCATTACATTTTTTTAACCTCTTCGTTGTAAAGGGGGGACATTCTTTGTGCGAGATGGAGGGTTCTCCGCACAAAGCTCCCCCCCAAAATTGGGGGGGCATCCCACTACTTGAAATAGCATGAACATATTTTCCTTTTAGGTTTCTTCATGTGTCTCGACCCCAGTGGGTTGTGGTCAAGGTCTTCGCTGGGTGACCAAAATGGCGGGGGGGCAAATTCCAACAAGGGGAGCTTTATTTGCTGCTTGCTTTTATAATTCTTGCTTTTTATTGAATTTGTCATGGGCCATTTTTGGGGGTGTGTCAGCCATTAAGTTGTTTTTTTTGGCCGGTTTAAAAGTCTTTGAAGCATGTGGGGTCATACCCAGGGTAATTTGGGGCCCTCTTTTACATAAATGCACATTTGTCGGGTTTCTATTTACGTGGGCTCAAATAAAAAAAAAAAACTTTTGTTGGAAGATTATTTTCCCCAGCTTCTTGCTTTAGGCTAATTGGGATTGTTGGTGGGTTTGGGCCTTATATAGTAGGTTCTCTTGCCAACCTTTCCCACCTTGCTTGGGTTTATTTAACGTTTTTTCATTTTACCCATCGTTGTTTATCTTAGTTACGGGGATCTCCCTTCAAGGCACTGTTTTGGGCGGTCATGGATGGGTGGAACTACTATTACCTTTGGGATAAAGGTCACCTCCTTTGTTCCTTTGAAGGAAGGGATCCCCAGTCGTTTAACGGTCCTTTAGGGTGGAGGTCTGTGGTTTCCCAACCCTTCTATTCTTTTTGATGCACTCTAGTTGAGGTGATGGGGAAAATAAAATGACCAGGCCACTATTGGGCACGGCATTTCGTGTGTGTCCACTCCTTTAGGAATTATTAAAACCAAAGTGGCACTTGTACTAAAAAATACGTTTCAATTAAGCAAATAGCTTACATGGGGCATTCAATCCTTTTTTTGTACTAGCAAAAGTGTCTTCCCTTTTTAATCCTCGCATTTGGCCTTGGTGGGTAGTTATTAATGAATCCCAAATATTTTGAGCCGTATCGCACATGAAAATTCTTTCGTATTCCTTTTTAGGTAAAGCATTGTATAAAACCATTTTTGCTTCATCATTTTTGGAAATCATTTTCTTGTGGTTCTCATCAAAATTTTCATATGGAATAGCTATATCTTTACCATCTTTGTCTTTGATGGTAGGTTTATAGTTACCATGAGCTATAATATACCAAAGATCAATATCTTTAGATTTCACATAAGTTTCAAAACGGTTTTTCCAATATCTAAAACAATTTGCCTCGAATAGAGGGGGTCGTTGCATAGATTGACCTTCTTTGTAGTTTTTCGAATCCATAATCGTTTTAAAGATTTAAAATACAATTTATTTTAAAAACTTTGGTAACCTAGCTCTTGATGCCAATTGTGGAAAACTAGAAGGGGGGTTGAATAGTTTTCTTGATTGATTTGTTATCTTTTTAAAATTTTGCTTGAAACTTTGTGTGAAATGAGTTGATGTTGATCTTTGGTTCGTGAAATGTAAAAGTAAGTAAAGGAAAGAGTTAGAGAGATATAACCAGGACACAAGTATTTATAGTGGTTCGGCTACAAGGACACCTTCCTTGCCCTACTCCACTCCCCGAGTCACCTACTCGAGAGTTTGTTAAACACTAGTCACCAATCTCCTTTTTGACCGGCGGAGAAGCCTCACAACGATGGTTACACCTCTTTAATAATACAAAGCTAAATGATGGATTCTTCACACGGTAGAATCGATTCAATCACAACTACACTTGATATACAAATTATGAATGGACTAACAACTACAAAGTAATGGTCAAGACTCAACAATGTGATCTTGATGGAGTTATGGAGAACGTATGCAAGGTACTTGGTACTTGATCGTCTCGGATGAAAGCTTGGTAATTTCTTCTTTGAAGTAAATTACCTACAAGAAGCTAAGAAAGAGTATGCAAGAAATAGAGAGAAAGATCAGTAGATAAGAGAGTATTTCTTAGTGAGAAGGTGTGTGAAAACATGAGAAATTGCTTGGTATTTATAGCTAAAAAAAGTATTGTAGCCCGGTTCCGCCGGTAGAGAATGGAATCGGTAGCCAAATCCAATGGAACCGGCCTACAGTAACCAAATCCGAATTTTGATTCTCAAGATCTTGGGAAATCTTATGTAATCTTGTGAGATTGCCCTTGGATTTGCTGCATTTGATTAGGTCATGAATGATGTAATTAGAAGGAAATTAGAAAACATTTTTGTGTGAAGTTTTGGTTTACATAAAATAATGTATACACATTTTTATGTCACTTTGTGATTTTGTAAAAACTTGTGTTTTTATCAGAAGGTTTTAACATAATGTTACTTAAAGTTTTGTCATCAATAAAATGAAGATCGTGAAATAGAAATAAATGTTTTTGTCGGTTTATTTGTATTAACAATCTCCCCCTTTTTGTTGATGACAAAACCCAAAGATTAAAGTTGATTAAAAGCTGGTTATTACTGAATTTTAGTTAGTTTTTAATCAATTGGTCTCTTCTCAACATCAAGCCCATTGTAAAACAAGATGACTTCCTGCATATCGGTTAAATAATGTTGAGGATACTTTATCAGCAACTCTTTAAATCTTTCCCATGCACGGAAAAGGCTTTCATTAGGATCCTGCTGGAAGTTGTTGATTTCCTCTATTTTCTTTGCGATACGAGCAGGTGGATAGTATTTGTTTAGAAATTTAGTTTTGAGAATCTCCCAAGTTGTAATTGATCCTGATGGCTGGTTCCTTAGCCATCTACTTGGAGCTCCAGTTAGGGGTACAGGAAAGGCTCGAAGCATGATTTGATCTTGAGTTACTTTTGGGATGTGAAATAAGTCAACAATCTATATAACCTTTTTGATGTGCTTGTTTACATCTTCGTGTTCCGAGCCACTAAAAGTATTATCATGAAGTTCTTTGAGAAATTGCCCCTTCAATTCAAAGGGGTGTCTTGGTTGATTGTGGGCCTAGTAACGCCCGACCCATAATTCTCTCGGATTTTGCTCATATACTATTCCATTGTTTCCGTCATTGTTTTTATTACTTCTTCCTCTAATTGTTCCTCGATGTCAAAATTATGATCGAACTTTGCTGAATTCGATTCTACGAGACTTGGTGTATCGAAAAGCCTCCTTTTTAAGCGAAATTTTTGTTCCGGGTTTTCAAAAGGTGATAGTTCCTTGGTAGAACTTCTTGTCATACACTACCTGAAACAAATGACAATAAACCAGTAGGATATATCCTGATGAGAGAAATCAAATTTGGAATCAAAACAGATAGAGTTTTACTACTGTTACTGTATCAGATGACAAATACGCCATATTCAATTGGTTTAAATACGCCTTATAGGTCTGTTAAATATCTGTACACCGTATAGAGTTTAACTGAATACGTCGTATTGTTTGGAAAACAGATACGCCGTTTAGACAGTAAAAACTCAATACGATGTCTTGATCATAAGGTTTGATACGTCGTATCCAACTGGTGGATACGGCGTATTAGGTGATCAGTCAGAACAGAATACTATTTAAAACAATTAAATGAGGAATTTAAACAAACAATTTAAACACACAATGCGAATAAATATAAACAGAATTTAAATGATTAGATTACACTAAACTAAATTAAATTAATGGTTAGAAATACTAAGAAGAATAAGGTTTAATTAATTCACTCCTCGACAGCGGCGCTAAAAACCTGATGTGTTGTTGTGTAGGGTCAATTATTTGATTATTAAGTTTTAAATTTATATTTAGTCGACAAACCTAAAACAACACTTTAACGAGCAGTGTACCCGGTCAAGATGGAGTTCGCGGTAAGTAGGGTGTCGAACACTAAGAGTGGAACATTAATCCTATATTCTATCAGTATTTTAATTAGTCTATTTACTGGTTAAACCTATGCTATGTACGTTGTCTAATGATATGGGGGTTTTCAGCCTGAGAGACTGGCATAGGTTTGGTGGAAACAAATACCAATTCAATACACAATAAACACAAAAGAAGAAGATTAGAAGATAGAAAAGCGGTACAAGCCAAATGATAGAAAACTGTATTAGCCATATTAAATCTGGTTCAATGCTGGTTTGTTTGTTTTAGTGCAATGATTTACTTATCTCGAAGCGGCATATCATTCTTAAGACTTAGGCGGGACATCATCCTAAGACCTAGACATGATTAATCCTGTCACAATTAACGCATCCGCATAAAGCATCCTTTAGTTTAATTATAATCTATCTTAGAGAATTAAAGCAGTGGTGATCCTGTTAAAACCCTAGCCCAACAGGACTTTACCCACTTATTGTTTGACGGTGTTTTATATACTGGTAGTCTACTATTCCAATCTTTATCAGTTAATTAAGAGCATGATTGCTGAAACATAAACGGGTCACCTACCCATTAGTCTAGTAATATGAAAAGACAAAGACAAAGACAAAGACAGAACGTTATTTGTGATCCTATTGGTCCAGTAATATGAAACACGATATGGAGAGCTATCCCGGTATCTAGATTACTTGGTCTGTATCACTAGATCTAGTTGAATGATAGGTCGCATATTCAAACACATAAACAAGTATGAGGTGATAAACATAATTAAACAATCAACGATAAATTAAGAAATCGATTTTAAAACAAACCAAACATTGAACTTTCATTAAGATGGCTAATACCCGAGGGTATTAGCCCACAACCATTGTAATTATACAAGCGTAATCAAACAATGAAAATCGAACGATTAAGAGAGTAAAAAGGGGGTAACAACGAACTTCTTTTTAATGGATTCATGATCAATAAGCTTGACCTGGTGTCCTATCTTCTCTTCAAGATTCGACTTTAGTTAGTATTATAAAGAATAAGATATTGCACACTGAAAAATTCGTTTTTGTGTCTTCTCTATAGTGTATCCAGAAAAAGACTCGATACGCCGTATCCAGCAATGTTGATACGGTGTATTGAGCTGGATTCCTTGGAGGGCGTGCTACATTCATAATAAATCTTTGATATCATTCCCAATTTACTTGATTTACTGTATCTTTGAATAGATTATATTCCATGGGATACGGCGAATGTAACAACAGGATACGCCGTATTGGGAATTAGTCAAACGCGTTTTCTTGTGAAGTCTTGGCGCGGATAAGCCGTATCTCTTAAGTTGGATATGTCATATTGGTGAAATTTCAGCAATCTTCAGATGTCTTCGTTTAAGCTCTAAATTATGCGCCTTTTAGCTTGTCCTGTCACAAAACACTCCTAAATTACTGCTTTATCAACTTTAAAGCAATTAAGTACCAAATAATACAATAATTATATAAAAGTGGGTAAAATAGATGGGATAAATGATATAATAAAGTGACGTTATTTGATGTCATCAACAATCACAATGTTAACTTCTATCTATGACACAATCATCATCCAAACAATATAAGCAACAATCAACACACATATAGATCTAATGCAAATATGAATATAGTCCGATAAAGGTAAATACAGATGTAAAGCAAAAAGTAAATAAAGTGTAAACCCAGACGCGATTATTTATAGTGGTTTGGATGCCCGAAGCATAACTCTTCACCATACTACCTCAATCCCTGAGTACCCAACTCTAGAGTTACTACACTAGTCAACCGAAGCTCCCTTTATGGCGGGAGAAAAACCGAAACAAACTAACCTTACACTGATTTCGACACTTAACAACCAAATGTTGAGTTCTAATCCTAGCTAGAACCAATCTATCACAACTAACCACACTACTTCACAACAATTCAAAACTTCTCTTCACCACACAAATTCACATCACTTCACGACTTCACTTCACTTCACGACTTCACTTCACTACTTCTTTACTACGATTCACAACTTCTTCACCTAGACACTACTTTGATCACACCAATCTAACACTACTTACTAAGATTACCCCGATCTAACTATACTTCCTATGATCACCACGATCTAACAACTATACATACCATGATCAACATGATCTAACTATTATACAAGTTTGGAATACATGGACTTGATCTATACATTATGAATGTAAGACATGTCAGGAATGCACTAACTAAACTACATAAAATCGTATCTTGATGATAATGAGAGTTCTTCTTTTGTACTTGGAAGAATAAGCTTGAATCACTTGGAAACAAATGCTTATGATCAAAGGTTTTTAGAATATATGTGAGATGTATAAATTGATTTGGGACAAAAAGAAAAGTGCAAAGGTAGACAAATTAGTGGGGAATAGTCCATTACTTATAGGCAAACTGAGTTGCCTTTTTGTCTGGGCGGTCCCCTTAATTAGGGTGTCGGTCCCCTTAATAATTAAGGGGGTCGCCCTTATAATTAAGGGGGTCGCCCAGGCCATACGCTCCCTTTTTTGTGTTTTCTGGGGGAGGTGTTTTCTAGAACATTTCTAGCCGTTTTTAGGTAGAAAATTTGAATGTCAAATAATTTATATTTGAATAAAACATTTCTTTAATCTAAAATATTTTGTAAAAAGTTTATAAAAATGGTTGTGAAATTTTTTATAAAAAATGCGAGGTAATAGATAAAAATTCCTTTATCATAAAATAAATAACAATAATTTATATCATACCTTAAGTGATTTAAACGTTCGGTGCAAACTTCGTTAAAGTAGACGTGAGACGTCGAGAGATGTTGACGTATTGAATGCATTGTAAGATTTGTGGAGTCACGAGTAACTTAAAGCACATTTACGTTATGTTGTTAAAAGTCACATTTTTTGTCATCACCAAAACAATGAAGAGAATGTATAGATTACAGAATTTTAATATTTCTAACCAACAATCCCCCCTTTTTTATGATGACAAAATATGTAAACTATAACTCATAGTAAAAATATAAGTAATAGCTGTGAGTTACACCTTCTTCTCTCACTTTGTCGAAAGCAAAAAGGTGGACTCTTAGGCGAGACTTATACTATACTTCAAACCATGAACCAAAAGGGCGAGCTTGCATTATCCCCAGTGAAGTCTTGCTCCTATCAACCCCGTTTAATCATCCCAAGATATCTACTTTGACACTCGAGCACCCCTAGATCAAATTTTGTTGCAAAACCTCTTGAACCTAGCATCAATGTTATTTCGTGCAACATATATATATATATATATATAGAAGCGATATTAAAGGGTTGGAATACACATATCAAGAAATGTGTAGATGTCATAATGGTTGCAACTCCCCCTCGGTGTATGCTCCCCCTTATTTGGGGCACCAAGGAATCAAGCTACGGAAGTGTGCTACAAAAAAATTTAGTAGAAAAGTACACATATATATACCAATAATGATAGCTAAATATATATATATAGCAATACACTAACGGGGAACAAGACATGCATGTCTTAGATATATGCACTCTAAACTATGATATTTTAAAAGAAAATTTAAAACCTAGACACATGCACTCGTTGTTTTAATAACAACAACCTAAATCCATGATAAAAGGAATCATGACATATACTTAAGACACAAGAATGTTTAGGAACCAATGATAAAGTTCAACGGGCACATGCTTAAGGACTAATTGACCAATTTCCTTCGGTATAATACCGACTTTAATAAATGAGAACAAATTTCGTTTATTGATTGACACACTATTATTATAAGAATGACATCTTCTAAGATGTCATTTGGATAAGGAGTATGAACGTATTTTGATCGACATGTTCCTTATTATATCATCATCTAACCAAGATGATGATATGGATTTGAATAGACTAAGGGTTGTATTGAGAGATTCCTAAATCCTCAAGGTTTCTTTGTTAAGCATTATGTATGCTTTTCATGTTTGGAGTGTTTAAGGATAAACATTATCGTAAGACTTTAGATCAAACTAAATGTTGATGATAAGGATGATTTGAGGAGGGAACATAAACAAAGAAGGATGAGCAGGAATGGAAAGGGAAGGTGTTAACTAAAGGTTTGTTGGGTGTTTTGTTTGTTGTTAATGTTGATGAACAAAGGTGAAAATGTGAAATAAGGTAGTAGTTCTTTCATGGTGAAAGAAAAATGAAAGACACGACAGTGTGATGACTCAACAACACTTAAAGATTGAATATCTTCTTGTGTTCTTCACTTTCTAGAAAGTGGAAATGATTGGATGATAAGACATATTTCATTACGAAATTCACTTGAGTTTTGACAACATAGGCACAAATGCTTATGAGTGTGAGGATATGAGGTTGTGATGCATTTCATTACAAAATTCACTTGACGTTTGACAACATAGGCACACATGCTTATGAGTGTCAGGATATGAGGATGAGATGCATTTCATTATGAAATTTCACTTAACTTTTCCTGTTTAGCCCTAAAATAGGTGACTAATCCGGAATTACATTATTCATTTATAGTCGGGTCGGTAGTTAGCTAGTCGATATCGGGACAATAAATACTTTCCCTCAAACTTCCAAGGAGGGGTAGGATTCCCAATGTAAAGTGTGAGTTGTGTGAGTGTTCCATTTTTCCTCTATTAAACCACACACATACAAACAAACTCCAACTTCTCTTTTTTTTTCTATCTCCTCTTTCTCTCTTTTTCTCTCAATAAGAATAAATTCATTTCCATTTACTCGGATCCTCACCGATTCATTGTTCATGAAAAGTGTGACTCTATACTAACAATTGGCACTCAGAGCATAGGGGAATCCTGTAGTTTATCTACTGATTATTTTGTAAACAAGATCAAATTCATGGTCAAAAATAAGTCAATAAAAAAATCAACCCGATTATTGTGCTTAGGATGTGTGAATGGTTTATTTTTATTAAGCAAGATCAAGGCATAGGGTAGCAATTGTGCAAAGAGAAATCAAGTTAAGGGTTCAAAAAGGAGCGATTTAATAGGCTTATTTTAGTGAAAAACTCGAATTTCGTCGTTGCGTTTTGACTCTCTGGCAAAATTCATGTTGCGTTTTGATTTCTTCTTGTTGCGTTTTGACTTCCTTCTTGTTGCGTTTTGACTCATTGCGTTTTGACTCATTGCGTTTTGACTCATTGCGTTTTGACTCATTGCGTTTTGACTCATTGCGTTTTGACTCACTGCGTTTTGACTCATTGCGTTTTGACATTGGTTGCGTTTTGACTCACTGCGTTTTGACTCATTGCGTTTTGACATTGGTTGCGTTTTGGTTCACTGCGTTTTGATTACAGGTTGCGTTTTGAAGACCACGACTGCGTTTTGACTAAACTTACTCTGCCCAATTTTTTTATTCATTGCGTTTTGATTAGAAATCTTGTGTGAAGAAAAGGGTTTTAGTAAAACGGCCATAACTTTTGATCCGTAACTCCGTTTTAGGCCCGTGACCTCTCAAATCGAAGAAAAAAACGAGACGGATCACGCTGTAACCACCCTTTAGCTGGTTAAGGATTTCTTAAGGCCCAAAAAGCTCGTTAACTATGATTTATTGACATATTTCAGTTTTTTGGAATTTGTGTTACACTTGTTTTGTTACTATCTCACTTCCCTGCAGTATTTTGAGGCCCGTTTCAGTTTGGTGAGCCTAGTTAAACAATCTGCTGTAACCCTAGCCAGAAAATTATCTGTTTTTAGACAATTAAATCATTGGCCGCTGAGTCCGAATCAATTCATTCACGGTTTTTTCTATTGATTTTGTAAAATCCCGTTAATTCATTTATCGGTTTTAATCATAGACGTGTAAAATCCCGTGAACGTGAATTGCATACAAACACCACAATCAAGAACCAAGACTCATACAACACAATCAACCATAACAACACACCACACAAACAACAACACTTAATCCCAAAACGATCCTGAAAAGATTCACTTAAATGACAAAATGGCTAGAGATTCGGATTACGACGAAAACATAGATTAACGAAGTGGATTTGGTATCCTTATTTGCAATTGAAGTGGATTCACAAAGCTCAACTTATAATCATCACGTGACTTTTCTTCTATTTCCTATCGATTGAGACTTGCCTTGAACGTATACAATAGTGATTAAGACTTGATTATCTAGTTTTCCAGCGGTCAACAGTGGTGTTGGGATGAAGAACTAGACAACTATCACTTAAAGGGTTTACGTTGTAGTACTCATTGTCCACCGCAGATGTCAATGTGGATAATATTCGAAGAGGGTTGTGTGGTACTTCTTATACTTTTGATTGAGTAAAGTACTTAGAATTTCTTCTGCAGCCGTTTCCTTCAATCAACAATATGCAGGATGATTTAAGTAACAAATTTGGGGGATTTTACTTCAGTTTCAAGTTTGATATATCGGGTCTACTTCACCATGTGATCACGACAAAAGCCTACAGAATACGAGGTTGGTAAGTTAGCCAGAGAGTTTAAAGATGTAATCAGCACTTCTCACGGGTATTTTTGTGCTATTCCAAGACAAAGATACTTCACATTCCCCCCCCCCTGAAGCAAAATCCTTAAGTTCTCGATGACATACATTCAACAAGACCTCGATTATACCACTCTGTTCTTGATTCTTGCTTTCATCTTCTCATACGGTTTCTGAAGTCAGAGGGTAATGATTCTTTTGTATATCAAATTTTGCATCTGAACAAGAACTTCTCAAGTATATGAACGAACACGACAATGATGCCTCCGAGAGTTCCGCAACCATCATGTGGGAAAAAGTGTACATCAGGTACTTAATTGACTTTGATGATACCAAATGTCAACTCCAGGGGAAGTAGTGGTAAAACTAACTCACTAAAATTGGTTTGTGAAGTATTCTCAATACACTAACGGGGAACAAGACATGCATGTCTTAGATATATGCACTCTAACCTATGTCATTTTAAGAGAAAATTTAAAACCTAGACACATGCACTCGTTGTTTTAATAACAACCTAAATCCATAATAAAAGGAATCATGACGTATACTTAAAACATGAGAATATTTAGGAACCATTGATAAAGTTCGACCGACACATGCTTAAGGACTAAGACTTGACCAGCACCATTCGGTATAATACCGACTTTAATAAACGAGAACAAAATTTGTTTATTGGTTGACACACTATTATTATGAGAATGACATCTTCCAATATGTCATATGGATAAGGAGTATGAACGTATTTTGGTTGACATGTTTCTTATGGTATCGTCATCTAACCAAAATGATGATATGGATTTAAATAGACTAAGGGTTGTTTTAGAAATTCCTAAATCCTTAAGGTTTCTTTATTAAGCATTATGTATGTTTTCATGTTTGAAGTGTTTAAGGATAAACACTATCGTAAGACTTTAGATCAAACTAAATGTTGATGATAAGGATGATTTGAGGAGGGAACATAAACGAAGAAGGATGAATGTGAATGGAAAAGGAAGGTGTTGACAATAGGTTTGTTAGGTGTTTTGTTGGTTGTTAATGTTTACGGACAAATGTGAAAATATGAAAATGGTGTAAGAGAAGTGAAAGACTTGACATTGTGATGACTTAACAACACTTGAAGATTGAATGTATTCTTTGTGGTCTTCACTTTGCTAAAAAGTGGAGATGATTGGATGAAAAATAAAAGACACGACATTGTGATGACTCAACAACACTTGAAGATTGAATATCTTCTTTATGTTCTTCACTTGCTAAAAAGTAGAAATGATTAGATGAGACGCATTTCATTGCGAAATTCACTTGTGGGAATGGTTACATGGTGAATCTTCTTGTGAGGATGACTAGGTGGATGACTCGAGATTGGTAGTGGTAAGTATGACTCAGTTTTACATTGTTGGTTTCTAGTGAATAAGAATCACATATGTGAGTTCTTGAGAGTATTTGGTTAAAGAATATATGTGAACAGGTGTGTTTTCCCTTCCTTTTTAATTCATGCTCATCTGAACATAAATTATAAAAAGAATAAATGAAGAGAAATAACGACGGAAGTGATGAGCTTGACAATGTCATGACGGATAACGGTTAGCATATGATGAACTTCATCTACGAAGTTATGTAGCTCTTCTCGAGTATTGTGAATGTTCATAGAACAATCACACGACGAGGTACGAGGTTGTCTTAAAGGTGGTAGCGGAAATGTGGACAGAAGATATTAACCATCTATATAATAATAGAGGCATGATTAAGGTTTTTATGAAACGACTTAGACCTGAATAATGAGTGATATTTTAATTTGCATTTCGCGAATTAAAAATGCTTAAACATTTCAGATGAAATGATTAAGTTATCAAGATTTATCAGAATGTATTTAATAGTAACAAGAGTATTAAAATGAGAATGACACTTTTATGAGATTTGTTTCATCATTCCTATACCTAGACTTAAAAAGGTTCACGTTTGAGTTGTTTGGTGAGGATGCCGGTGATGTTGTCTTTCGAAGAAATTTTTTCGATAAAGATATTTCCTTTTGGACATTGTCGTAAAGGAAATAACGACGAATTATGATGAGTTTTCTATCCTAAGATCAATGGATAATGTTCGATACTCATTGTGTATGAGGAGAGCATGACGATAAATCATCGTGACATTCCTTAGGGGATGGAAAGGACTAACGGAAGTGAAAGTACTTAGTTTTAAGGTGTGTATATTAAAGAGGCTACGAATCACTTATGTAGAAACTCGTAAGACCTTTGTCACGCGAAGGTTGATGTAAGGTTTTAGCTTTAGGAAGAGCATTTTAACATATGTTGTTAAAGGCTTGAATATGAACTTTTGGATATGACCTTTAACATTTGCGATCGTAAGTTAAAGATACTTGAATATTTCAGATGAAATATTTTAGTTGTCAAACCTACTTGGAGGAGTGTTAGATATGTATCTAACTTTTCCTTGATGAAAGAGTTGATTAATTGTAAGAAGGCGAGATGATGATTCAGGGAATGTGTGGGTGAAGACTCTAGGAGATATAAGACCATTTTATGACTCTTTTGACTTTTTAGATTTATGGCACGAGCGCGAAGAAAAATATTCTAGTTTGAGAAAATATATACCTAGATGCATAATACATATAGATATAGGCATATAAGTTTATCTAAGCATGCATTGACACAATAATCAATGAGATTAATGTAAGATTATATGCATTTAAACGTTAATTGGCATATATGTAAGCTAGTTAGTTAGGTGTACAATTAAACGTAAGTATGTAAAATGAGCGTAACAAAACATGATATTTTTAAAGTAATCATCATGTAAAACATGTTAGCATTTAGCATTTGGAGCATGTGTCTTTCTAGATAACTCAGAAATATTTTATATAAATTGCTAGAAGAAGATAAATGTCTTTATAGTGGTCATGCAATTATATTCTAAGAATTAAACTAGAGGCATTAAGGACCATGAAGACATATAATTGTATTACTGGGAACAAATAATCATTCTTTGAAAACATTAAAGCAATATGTGAGGTGCATTTGTCTCTGATTGACTAAGGAGAAGCCTATTCTACGTGCTTAGTATTTAGCCTAATGAGATACAAAGTCTATCGAGGTAGACTATAATTAGGCCTATTTAGGATGGGAGCCTTTGAATCAATTTTAGAGAAGATATGAGACTATCCCTATGGGGTTTCTAATTCAGGCTAACACTATGGCATTTTTTACGGGTTATACACCGAACCCAATTCACTCTTGGAAGCATGCAACCGTTATAATTGATATTCTAGTGCAATAGTTTCTCCCAGTAGTCATTCTCAAGTTAGACAAACATAAATTCTTATATTTTCATAATGAAGTGTTAGCCAAAGATAAAATTTGTATTATGAATCAACTAAACATACTTTATTTCTTGGTTCGTATAATTCTTAATCAAGATGTGTGAATTCTAAGATAAGCTTTACGCAAGATGTTTTAATCTTTTGTTCAGATCTATAAGTGTTGGTTTCGATTATCACATATTGGCTTGTTTGATGGACTGTATTATACTTGTCATCTTACTGTGTAGTTGTCAACATGTGATACTTTACTGTGTTTGGTTTTTCAAACGCCAAAAGATCGGTGATTATTTTGTGACAAAAAAAAATATTTTGTTCTATGAGTGGTGTATTTAAGAGAATGCTCCCATGCATTGTCTTGTGAAATAACATTCTCATCAATTTTATTTATCTTAATTGAGATTGGATCTTTAATGATAATATGATTGAAAAAGAGACATATTTTATTGTTTTAATCAAAGAACTTTAGATCCGGTGGTCTGGGGTTAGCTCAAGTGGAAGAGATTAGTTCATCTTAGCGAGGAGAAAGTTAGAGGAGAGAGATGGATGTGTGAGAATGAGGAAAAAAACACAAAAACTTAGAGTGTGTGTCAAATGATTACCAAAACCCCTTCCATGTGTGGAGAGGGTTCTAAATAGTTCCTTACAAAAAATTCCCCATAAAACGGGCTTTGGTGTGGGTCTTTAAAGTGGGTAAAGACCCGGCCCACACCCATAAATCATTTACGATTACTAATAAAAATATTGAGCTGTGCTAAAATATAAGAAAGCATGGGGTGACCGACGTCTTTTTTTCTTAATCCCTAACAATTCCCCTAAGGGAGGGTCACCCCGAAAATTTTCAATTTGAATTTTAGCATTCTATGAGTTGTTCTTCTGACTTTAGCTCGTATACTTTGATTCTTCATTCATTGACTTTCATTGTACATCTTGTAGTGGTCCTTGAGCTTGTTCCTTTAGAATTGTGTGATACTTTTGAGCTTTCTTTGAGATCATCAGCCACAGTAAATCTCTTAATCATCCTTGTTGTGAAGTATTGCCTCCATGTGATGTTGTGACCTTCGGACCGGCATGCTCACACTTTTCTGGATCATGATAGCAAGCATCAGAGTTGCGAAAGCTGTGTTGTAAGTCTTTCAGCTATCATGATGTCTTTGATTAGGAAATATGAAGTGTCGAGGAATGTGGTTGGTGAATTGACATGCTTTGTCCTAGCAGTAGCTTGCTACGTTCAGGATTCCTTGCCATTATATGTTTAGTTAATAAACACACGGAAAGTGTCTTTGTTCACTTTCGTTGAATAAGGTTGCAAGAACCACGGTTCCCCGTTAATCAGTATAAATACTGCCTGTGATCAGGTAGAATTCCAAGAATCTCCTTGACAGGGTTTCGCAGCTGCGCTAGCCGTTCTCAAACAACCGTGAGCTCCATAGATTGAGCGGTCTCAAAGTAGTGACAAAGCACAGATTGGAGTGACCATTGGAATTTAAAACCTCTGTTTAATGAGAAATTGATTAGATAATCAGTCGCGTGTCACTCAGGAAAGAGTTTTGGTGACACATCGAAAGTTTATAATATAAAAATCAATTTTCATTAGAAACACTTTTGTTTTGAAAGATATACACATTCGAGTTGTGTTAGAAAATTCTGTTGTGAACAAATCGAAAGGTTTTTTCAAAAACTACTTCAATTCACTTCTGGAAACAAGTTTGATTCTAAAGAATGCACCTTCGTTTTCTTTCCTGTTGTCACAAGCTTGATCTCAGGAGGATCCTCACATGTCACACCTACAAGAGCTTGTTTAATGTTGGCTCTAGAAGGATTTCATCTCATTGTGACTACTTTCGTATACTCTCGATTGATGTTCTGGCAATACCGCGAGGATAATGCGAAGGACTCTTAAAATTCTTTACTTGTTGCCACAGTGTGGAGAAATAGCACAATATGGATTAGTGTCCTAACGAGGATTTTTGGATGATCTATGGCTCTTAGAATTCATAGTGCATTTTTATTTTTGGTAGTCGGAAGGATGGAGCGGTCTGCCACCTTTTCAATATCATCTAGCTCGGAGTAAGGAGACAGAGTAGAAATGTATTGATCTCCGTGAGAATGAAACAAGATTCCTTTGAGGGTCTTGAGTGGTAGGGGGTTGTGCAGCGTATCAACTGGGTCCATGATACTTGTCTTAATTGTCAGCAATCAACCATGTGTTTCTGACTATTAGCATTATTTAGTGGCCGGTTTCTGCCTAATGTTTAAAGAGGGCTGCTTTCTTTCACCCTTTTATCTTAACATTTTCTTTTTCTTTCTTCAACACTTCATGTGCTTACCAGACTTCTTTACTAGTACTTGTTGGGTTTATTCTTTGTACTAGCTCTATATCAAGTCCGCACTTTTACCTTATTCTCTCATAACTCCTTTTGTAATTCTTACTTAAGGACATCTACACGAACTAGAGGATTGTCCATGGGTAGATCCCTCTGGCTTCTGGCGGGGATCTTGGGAACATGTACCCTACATACCATCATTTATAACTGTAAAGTAACATAATACAGGGTCGGTCTTTCGGTACTGTTCATTTTGCCATAAGAACCTTGTAAATCAATCAAAGGTACTTGTGATATAGATATAAAAGCCATTGTATCTTGATTGTTTTGATATTTATGAACTGCTCCCCCTTCAACATGTGCGTCGATATTCAAAAATTGTTTGGCACTGGAGGGAGGTAGTACCTGTAGAGTCCTTAATAGATCAATTTTATCAGATTTTAATATTTAAATCACATTTCTCTACCCTGATAAATATATTTCACCTTTTGGAGATTTAGGATCTCAATTGATTTAACTAATATGTTAGAAATCAGTGTTGGCTGAGAAAAATGTAGTTGTCTGGATAAAATACAAGAGATATTGAATCCTATTTATGCTTCCCTTTATTAATGAGGGACTCTATTAGTGTCAGTTATGATGAGTTTATAAATTATTTGGAGTTTAACGAGAAACTCATGAAAAATTCATTAAACTGACACATAACACTGATTACCACACTACTTATTGATGTACAGGACTATGTATGAGACAGGACCTGAAATGTTCACACTGAAAGTGGCATAGTCATTTTGTCTATGTTAGCAATCTGTAGTCCATTTCGTATACTCTCCAAATGGTAGTTGTTCTTAGCTTTCCCCCGAACAGCATTCCTTTCTGAGAAGAACAACAAATATTCAAAGTTCACAAATATTTCGATAATCATAACTTCAATGTTCAATTAAGTCCACGGATGAAGCGTATTATCCTTACAAGACAGTGATGTTTATAATTGAACACCAAGGTTTGCTAAGTCTCGTGTAGGATGTACAATTAAATGCCCTCTAAATAGCGAATATGCTAATACCTAAGTCAAACTAAGTATCGGATGTAATTATTTCTTTCTGCAGGTATAGTGTCAATCTAAAGGTTATCATCATATTTCAAACCTATGTGTGCCTCTTTTGACATTACATTCTATCTTGTGAAAGTAAGCTTAGAGATTAATGATAGGGAAAATAATCCGAATCAGAAACATATCTTCAACTTCAAAGCTTTTAAAATGACAAATCTTAACGTTGAAGAACGTATTGCATTTAATGTCTCCTTAAGAATGTTCACAAGAAGTGTTGTCATCCAAAGGCGTGGGGAAGACCTTCAATTGGGTGTTGAAAGCTATCAAAAGAAACTCAACCTCACAAAGCCTGACACATACAGATCCAATTTGAGAAGAAGAGACGCTTACACACCATACTCCGATCCCAGAGGATTCATCTATGAGAACAAAGACAAGAAGAACAGATTGATGCGCATTGATGAACTACACAGAATGGAGTATCTGCCTCAGACTTTTTGGAGCCAACGGGACAAAGTGAATGCAAGAGCTATGATTCAGGCAATTGACAAAAGATTAAAGATAAGGAGGATCTTTCAGAGTTTGGAGAGATTTGTTGGTGGAAGACCATACAGGGATGACTTACGGCTACTACAAAGGACCATATGATTTATCATTTGTTGTTCACATCTTATAAGGTCAATCCTCGTAAATGCTTTTATCTTGTGAATATGTTAATAACTAGTGTAGATTTTTGGTGAAAAATAAGATGTGTTCGAGTACAAATTTTTTCAAGAATTTCTTAGAAAATTCAAAATCTTTCAAATAATTGTACTCGGCACCATCTTATAAACCCTCAAAAGTTGAGGGGGAGCAATAATATGTTCTAATCTGCTAGAATACATCATTTTGTCCCCGAAAGGTTAATCAATTGATATCCAAAATATCAAGGGATTAACATTTTGGATAAGGGGAGAAAATGTGATTAACCTGGACTTAATGTATATTGACAGAAATAATCAATTAAAATGGACTCGATGCACTCCACACTTAGCATGTACTACGATTACGATGCACATGTTAAGGGGGGGCTTTTAGTGATGATTAAAAACATTCAAAGTGTAAACCTTTTGATATTTATATCAAACACTTTGAATGAATTTTTCAATGATTTTGGTTTGTAATGGTGATGGAATACCCTAAAAGACCGACCATGTACTTAATTTTATGGAGTTATAAGGTGGTTAGGTATAGGTATTCAAATCCCATGATCCAGCCAGAACCGGAGGGATCTACCCAGGGATATCCACTAGTTAGTGTAGAAGTCCTTAGGTATGATTAAAAAGGAGAAAAAGTGAGAATCGGGAATAATGCCGACTGAGATGGAGCTAACACTGGAACAAACCCAACAAGGTGTTAGTTATGAAGTCTCGGTAAGCATTGAAGGGGTTGAAGAATGAAAAAGAAATGTAAGGATAAAGGGTGAAAAGAAAGAAGCCCTCCATACACTTAGGCAGAAACCGGGTCAATACATATGCTGTCAGAAACACTTAGGTGTTGTCTGACATTGAAGACAGTCATGGACCCAGTGACGCTATGCACAAACCCCTCCCAGCCACTCAAAGTCGGAAAGACTTTGTTTCAAAACTCACGGAGATACACTCATTTCTATTGACTTTCTCACTCCGAGTTAGTTGATATTGAAAAGGTGGCACTCAGCTCCAGCCTCCGATCACTAAAATTAAAAGTGCACTATTGAGTCTAGAGCCAAAAGAGATCATCCATTAATCTCATTAGGACACTTGTCATAATTTAGCTTGTTATCTCACACAATGTGAATATCAAGTAATATCATTAGAGTCCTACGCAAGATCCTTGTGATTTTGCCAGAACATCCGAGTGATACTTAGGTATTCACAATGAAGATGGAAATCCTGCTTGAGCCAACATCAAACAAGCTCATGGTAGGTGACTTGTGCGATTCTTATGAATCAAGCTTGTGACAACTGGAAAGCAACAATGGTGCGATTCTTTATGAATCAAACTTGTTCCAGGTTATGGATCAACGGTTAAAGAATTTTGAATTGCTTAAAACTCTCGATGTGTCACAAAACCACTTTAGCAAGTGACACGTCGATTGATTTTCAAATCGATTTTCTATATCAATCGGTGAGATAGTAACTCACTGGTTCACTCTTATCGTGCTGTCTGCTTTGAGACGTTCCGATAATGAGAACATGCTGAGTACGATGAATCTAATACTTATGTGTTAGAAAGATTTAATACTACAGCTGGAAATCCTGTCAAGAAGATTCTTCTTAAATTGAATCTATCTGATCACAGGTCGATCCTCACGGATTTGAAGGTTACTCCAACCAAACCTGGGCGAATGACAAAGCCATATTCGTCCCCCCGCTTTATTGCTAACTGTTTTATGCAGGCTATTTAAAGATGGTGGTGGAGGTTCCTGATTCCAGCTGACTCACAAGATCCATAGCCACATGCTCATACCTGATAGACAAACATAAGGACTTCATGAAAGGCTCAAATACATATTTCAAGACTTCCGCTACTCTGATAACGAATGTCTTTCTCGAAGTGACGAAGTATTATAGTTAACGAATCTCAAGAAAGACATAGCATTAAAGTTTTTCAAGAAAGATGCTCCATGTCAAGCTTTCAAGAACAAGAAGGGCAAAGGCTCAAGGGTGAATCTTCTCCTTCCCCCTTGCTGGTTTCGACATGTCGGAATCAGCAACACCTTGGACGCGCATTTACTTGAGTACTTGTGTGAGGAATAAATTAGCTTAGATCTAACCCGTGAAAATCAATTGCTGATCAGATCTCTACTCATAACCTCTCTCTGGCTATTATTTTACCAACCGAATTGTAGGCTATTTGAAGTAACCACTGATGAAGTACACCAGATATACCAAACTTGAAACTGAAGTAGAATTTCCCGTTCTTGTGATTTAAGCTTGCGCTAATGTTGGAAGAACGGTGTAGAGAATTTGTGCTCCAAGCAAATCTCTAAGTACTCAATACCCCTCCCAAAGTATGAGACCATCATCACCTCTTGCGATTATCCACATCGTCTTAGCGTGTGACACTGAGTACTACAACGTAACTCCTTTAAGTAATAGTTAACCAGGTCATCAACCATCCACCCCTTGACTGTTGGAAACTAGATAAACCAAGTCTTCAACTTAAATTAAGCTCGAGCAAGTTATCATTGAAAGTCATGCATCCAGCCGACCCTGACTTCAAGATAAAATAAGAGCACGCCTTCGAAAAATGCCACTTCAATCTCAAATAAGTGATACCCAATCAACTTCGTAGTCACTTAATTAATTCCAAATCTAGCCTTTAAGTTTCATGATTCTTTATCCAAATTGATCCCGGTCTCGTCACATTGTTACACTGTCATCATGAAGCACAAACGTAATCATTAACAACTAAATATAGCAAAAATTCATCCCAAGTGAGTCATTTAGCTAAATTTAGTGTTAATATGAAACATCTAATACTCAAACTGTTATATCCAGGTCCATCACAAACACAGCCCACTAGATAAACTTGCAGCCCAATTTACGTTAAGCCCAGTATACTTAAACACAAATTCGGATACCACAAAATGTTGTTTTGGCTTGGTCCACATACGTCATTCCAACAAACCCATCATAGTTAATAAACCCGATTTGCTCCATCAACACATACAAGTTGGCCCAATAATCACGCAACCTATAATCAAAATTAATAAGCATTCCAGGCCCGGCTTGGCATCCAGCCCAACACCTAACATATAAATCATTTGGCCTAGTAAGGTTATAATCAAATTAGTCCCAAAGACAACCCAAGACCAATACCACACTAAAAATCTCGGCCCACATGTTTTATCAATACTCGGATCCACAATACACCACATTTAGGGATATATAACACACTATACCCTAATTATTAGTAACCCTAACCCACACTTATCGAATTCATCCACCCCCATACCATCTTTTTCTCTAAATTCAGTTACCACTCACCCAACATCTCACAGGTTTCTTCTAATGACAATCGTAGCTTCAAAACAAACATATCTATCATCCTTTTCATCATTTTGTTGTTCTATTTTCGTTGAGCCAAGCATAAGCAACAACCCTTTAAAACGTATATCCAGGAAGAAAGCAAGAAGGAAGGCTTCAAGATCCCATTGAGGGTCTCAGGTAGGTGTATTGATATTGTTTTAAGACTTTGAGTCTTACAAATCGAATTAAACCGAAACAAAGGAATGAACTATAACCCAATTGTTATAAGTTTATTTCTTTAATTTCGAATATTAAGAATGGATCAGTGATGAAATCATGTTAAATCTTTTATAAGATTTTGGTTTATTAAGCCTAAACATGAATCTCAGATCATTGCTTGATTTAATTTTGTGTCTTGTTGAGAAAATAGAAGTGATGGAGTTGTTGGATCTATTGTGACGAAGGGTTTTTAGGTGTAGTTATTGGATTTCATTGAGGCTGTTTGGATTTGTGGTAGTTGTTGGCTGGTGTTTGTTAATATTGTATTTGGTTTAAGAGTCGAGTCTGTCTTCAATCTTCTACCTTTCTGTTAATTTTAGACTCGGTATTGACTGAACCTTGTGACTCAGTGAGTGACTCGGGTCAACTCGGTAAATATCGAGTTGACACGGTTTGGAGTGGTTCGGTTCTCAAAGAACATGAGTTGTTCGGCTCCACTTGTTAAACACTCACTCGTTTGGTTCTCACAGTTTAAAACTCGTTCGGTCCACAAAGGGTGTACACTTGTTCGGTTCACACAGATAAAACTCGTTCGGTCCACAAGGTTGTACACTCGATCGGTTGTCAAAGAAGGATCTCGTTCGGGTCTTCAAGGAAATGACTAGATCGGTTCTTCAAAGATTTGCTAGTTCGGGTCTGCAAGGTTTTGACTAGATCGGTTCTTCAAAGCCTTTTTAGTTCGGTTCACACCATGATTTTATGCTAGATCGGTTGCACACAAAAACAACAAAAACGTACTAACTTGCTTGTATTCTTCTTAATGCAGAAGCCAACAAAACACCCGTCCTAAACATATGGATCTTGTTCCCATGTATTCTTTGAAACCGTTTGGACCACAAGAGAAATAAGCCAAAAGTTGAATAAGCAAAGACCTCAAAAGAAGCTCGAAAATAAGCTCAAAAAAGATGAACACAAGATCTGCCTTTATTTTATTTTTATTTTTTTTCATTTTCGAGACTTTTGGAAAACAAAGGACCAAAACAAACTCATAAAAATGAAAAAAAACAGTTAAAACAGTTTCTTGCAACCAAAAAAAAACAAATTCGAACACCTTTTTAACAGAAAAATAAGATACGAAATAAGCTTAAAATAAGCTCAAAATCACGAAACCCAACAAACACAAATAAGTGACAGATTTGAGACAAATTCGAGACCATCCGGACACAAATAAAACCGACCCAAGAGTATGTAGCCATGGCTCTTGATACCAATTGAAAGATTCATGAAAACTATGATCCGGTGGTCTTGGTGAGTCAAACCACATGATAGCCATTTTAGTGAGAGAGAGTAGTGAGATGGAAGATGGAGTTGATATTAGATGGAAAAATGAATGAATGATACAAATGACTCAACACCAAAAAATGACTCAACCCCTCTATGGAAGCCATAGAGGGGTATTTATAGCCCATACGCCTCTAAACTATACATAGTTGCCTATTCTAGTCCTCGCGTATGTGACTATGATAAACTATGGTAATTCTGTAATGTCGTCACGTAAAAGTGAATTCCTAACATATTTATTTTTCGAAAAACCCTTTTTATTTTCTCACAAGTCCAATACTTAAAATAAAACAATATAAACACAAAACTAATACACATAACCCTTATTTAGAAAAAACACTTAACAATTAAGTCATGCAAATATCAATTATGATCCAAATTATCTAATAATTAAAACATGTATATATTCATACAAGGCTCC
The DNA here is from genome assembly GCA_026074375.1 of Tanacetum coccineum. Lineage (NCBI taxonomy): Eukaryota > Viridiplantae > Streptophyta > Magnoliopsida > Asterales > Asteraceae > Tanacetum > Tanacetum coccineum. Next base: position 25,244 of record BQNB010035362.1, on the reverse strand, counting down.
TTCGTCCAATGACTCCGGCCACATCCATCGATTATAATCGGTTGTGTAAGCCTTATACAAATATATATCACATAGCACATAAAATTTTAATACAACTTTTAGGCCCCATTAAGACATAGCCAATGTCTTCCCTAGCTTTTAAAGTCGTGGATCTTACCAAATCAAATTTAATGTCTATGTTTTAATTCTTGATCATCATATTTGCATAAAAAATCTTTAACAATTAACAAGATTTATATCACATATCCATCCATGATAAATTGCATGTATTTATCATGGATGCCGAATTAACAATTAATTTAAACACAAAACCGATCAAATAACAATTATACGCATCAAGTATTATCCATAAAATTTCATACAACCTAGAATTCGTCTAATTAATTTTATAACCAATCAAGATTGAATCTTTATGCACCAAGATCGAATCTTTATGCATAAAACGCCCAAAGGGCTTAAAATATTAATCAAGAACCCTAATCTTGTCTAATTTTATTACTTGTAACTATAAATTCTAAACGATGGCTCGTGATGCCACTGTTGGGTTTTTACATCTATTTAACCATTTAAATATATCACGAGTACAGAGCGGAAAGATTAAACACGTATAGAATAACATAGTTAACAAGGGATTAGAGATGTGCACCTTTAGCAATAAACGTTACACCTCCTTGAATATACGCGTATGTATAACACCACGCGAAACCACTAGGATCAAAAGAATAATCCCTCTAAGCCGACACACACAATATGTTCTTAGCAAACAACTAGGTATGCTAGTACTAGTAGTGTTTAGCAAACAATCAACTTCGTCTTTGATTCAATCAACACACGAGCAAAACCTCAATGTATGTGGTATCAGTTGGATCGCATGACCAAGGGAAGAAAACAAAACCCTTGGTGGGTTTTGGGATTCGATCGAACATAAGGAGAGCACAAGAAGAGTTTTAGGGTTTTTGGATTTCAAGTTATAAGAGAAAACAGTAAACCAAAGCCCCTATTTATACACCTCTTAGCTTGAAGAGCAAGCAAGCAATCTTACCTCCTCAAGGAGGTAGAGTTTGACCGGTATAAGGAAACAAGGGGGTGAACCGAAACTTTCCTTTTCTTGGTTTTGCGTATTAATCCTTTAACTTTTAAAAACTAATATAATTCTTGTTAAACTTTTAATGATCGTTCATTAAACACTAATATATTACATTAATATATTAATCGTTGTTCTACATATTAACATATGTGTCCCCGTAGGCTCGAATAGATTTTTGGACATATATTACTTATACGTGGACATATTCTAACAATTACATCAAACAGTTCTTGTTAAAAGCCCTGTTCCTATAAGGAATTGCATTCTTAAGCTTACAAATGGTAGAACTTGGGATTCTATTCTTAACAAGATATTTGGAGTGAAGATACCCACATATGGGACTGGTGTAGCATATAAGAAAGGGAAGAGAAAGATTGGAGGTTGAAGATGATTTTAGCTTTTGATGTCTTTGGTCATTATGTTCTTGTTGAAACAATGTTTGTTCATATCTTGGTACAAGAAAATTGATATTCTGGCCACCTTATGCCAAACTTATGTTTAAGGTATTATGAAACTGTTTTTTGGTGATGATGTATGTTGGATGATGTAATAATGGAATTCTATAAGAATGGTTTTAATGAAGTACTTTAATTTCTATGTTTACATGTGTTTGTGTTTTTACTGTTTTATGAATAAATATATCAACTGCGTTTGGAATGATGTTATTGACCAATTCAATAAAAATATTAGATTAAAACTTTTCAGCTTGTGTCTAGCAGCTTATGTGTACTTTATTTGGAATGAAATAATAGGAATGAGGAAGTGCACACTCTATAAATGTGGAGAATGTGTAGAAGGTAAAGTTTACTAGGTTGGCTAATGAGGAAGTGCTTTTCAGTGAAGAGTGTGTTTATTTCACTAATGAGAAAGTTTACAAAACATGGTACTTAAACATGAACAAAAGTCAAAATAGAAAGTCAACTAAGCTAACAAACTTGTTAATTAACTTAAGCTACTGAATTATATTAGAAGCTATACGAAGCTAAATTGAACTACACTTAACTAAGCTACTATTAAGTAGAATCTTCATCTTGGGAGGACTCGTGAGCTTGTGAACAATTTGTACAGTCTTGACTTCTTTTACAAGAGTGTTTGGATTTGTTCAATCTTGGTTCCTGATGCTGCACTGGTTCTTCATGAACAAATGGTATGTGCTTAATTACACATACCATTTTCCATTAAAACCAGACTTAAATGACCAAAAACGTACCAAAAATACATTATATTTGTATGTTTTGTATTTGTATTGTGCAGGTAACGGATATCCAAGAAAAGGGCAAAATCAAAGCCAAAACGACAAAACCGAGCATGAGAACGAAAAGAGCGTGAAAGAAAAGTCAAAATCAAAGCCAAAAGTCAAAGTCAACCAAAGTCAACCCCGACAAAGTCAAAGTCAAAGGCGGAGCCGATATCGAAGAAATGTTAAATGGGCCAACCCGTACCCATCTAATGGGCCGGGTCAGCCCATTTAAACATATTGAAGAATTAAAGCATTTATAAAAGGCCCAAGTCCTTTTTTATAATTGCCGGCCCAACACAAGCCCAAAACCAAACCCATCACCCCCTTTTAACAAGCCTGTTATCCCATTCCCTTTTATCCCTTACACCGTTAGTCCTTTAAGGACTAACGGTGCAACCATTTACAAACCTCAAGGACCAAATTTGCAAAGTACAAGGACTGTGGTTGTAATATCTCTATACACCTTGAGGGACCAAACTTGCCATTTCCTAAACTTTCAAAAATTGCGCGAACACTGTTTATCTCCCACACACAAAGAGTGTGTCCTTTCCTCACACCAGACAAAACACTATTCCCCTTTCTTCTCCCCTTTGTCGACCAACTCCTATACACACCTTATCCCACCACACAAACCAACAAAATCCACCTTGGCAATCCTTAGCACCCCTATTCGTCAAGGAATGAGGACAAGAAATCAATGGTGAAGATCAAGAGACTTGGGGACTACTCATTTTGGACGGCTATGATTGATTTTGGAGCTCACTCACACAACAAGCACACCCGCAGGAGCTCTCACAAAGAAAGCACACATCTAGAACCTTCAATAGCTTGTTATAAATAGGACTCATTGTAAGCCCTTGGGCACTAAGTTTTGTTCACCTAGTTTTTTAGTTTTCAAGTCATTTTTAATTATTGTCTTTCAATTTCCAAGTATTGTAACCTGCTTTTAATCTTAATTAAAATTTGAAGTTTTTAGGTTAAGTTTTGAATCACTGTTTTTCTTATTGTTTAAAGCCTTTTAAAAGCAGTTTTAAGCTTTTAAGCAAGCATATTATAAACCTGTTTTAATTTAACTATAAAGTACTTAAGGAAAATTTACCAAAAAGAAATCACACCAATAACACCACAGCTTATTTGGATGATAAGCCAGATTTGGATGGGCTTATGGACACCACAAGCTTATCTTTGATAAGCTGGAGCTTGTAGATAAGCTTTTAAAAGCTTGGTTTGCCATGTTTGAGCAAGGACCTTTGTAAGTCTCTTATTTTCAAAATTTTAGCTTAGTACTGTAGCATTGCTTATTTTCTGCTTATTATTACTTATATTTGCTTATTACTGCTTATTATGGATGTTTTGTGCTTATATTGCCTAGCTTATAGTTTAAAATTCATTAGTACAAGTTTTGAGTTAAAACTATGAGTTATAAGTTAAAACTGTTTGATTAGTCTAGCTTATTTAAGTGCTTATTTGTGTTTGGTATGTGCTTAATAGTGCTTAATGTTACCTTTTGATCATCTGTCTAAAATAAACCTTGCTTAAATTTTAGTTAATCAGCCTAAAAATTGGATTTAAGAATTTAAAGGGGTGTTTGGTTTAACTGTTTTTGAAGGTCAAAATGGGTCAAAATGAGTTATGTCTTTTGGGTCAATTTATTTTAGCTTAAAGTAGTCTTAAAGTCCTGTTTGTTTGAGATTTTTAGTTTAAAAATCTTAAAATCACGTTTTCATGATTATTGTGTTTGAATCTGTGAGTTTTGGCTGTGAATCATTTTCTTGTTGTTTGATCTTGGCTTATTTGATTTAAATTTTCATTTTTTGTTTGTGCAAATGTTAAATTAGAGTAGAAACCATAAGCTTTAAGTCTGCATTCTTGGTTTGCATATTGCCAAATTTTGTCAATTTTTAACTAAGTGTTGAAAAAAAAGAGAAAATGCTTTTTCTAATGATTTTTGTGGCTTATGCTTTATTTCAAAATGTTTTTTGATTGATGATATAAGTTCTTTGAGGTTTAAGTTTTATCTGTTTGTTAGTCTCATATTCATAAGGTTCTGTTTAAGTGCTTATTTTTAAGCTCAAAAGTGGTGTTTTGTGAAGATTGCAAAAAATTTTCTAAGTGTTGAATCTGTGTGAAATAGCTTTTTCATTAAGCTTTTTAAGTGCTTATTTGAATTTCAAACTCATTTTTCTTTATTGCTTATTGTAGCTTTTTGGCCAAGCTTTTTAGTGGTATAAGCCACTAAGCCATAAGGATCTGTTTGCTAGCTTATTTTTAAGCTAGAAAAGTCCCTTTTTGGCTGTTTACTTAACAGTTTGGCCAAAAAGCTCTTTTGCTTATTTAGGCTTATTTGCTTATAGTTTCTGCTTAAGTTAGGTTTAGTATAGCTTATTAGGTTAGTTTAAATCCACTTTAGCTTATTTCCTTTAGTTTAAAGCTTATTTGAGCTTATTTGCCTTTTAGTTTAAAAATCTTAAGTTTTATAGCTTTTTAAGTATTCTGTCAATCTAGCTTATTTTAATTGCTTATTTTTGTTCAAAAATGCTTTTTAAGTATGGCTTATCATCTGTGTTAGCTTATTTCTCTTTTTGATTTGCTTATTTGTGCCCAAAGTGCTTAACAGTTAGTATTAAGTCACTTAGTGTAGTATAACTTATTCTGTCCCTTTAACAGCTTATTTTTGTGCTTATTTTTGGTTTATAAAAAAAATGGTTTTGTATAAGTTGCTTATTTTTAAGTCCTCTAAAAAGTTGTAAAAAATGGCAAATAAAAAACATTTAGGAGTTGGGGGAAGTCCCAGGTGAGCAGGACTCCTTTAGTTTAAAGCTTATTTGAGCTTATTTGCCTTTTAGTTTAAAAATCTTAAGTTTTATAGCTTTTTAAGTATTCTGTCAATCTAGCTTATTTTAATTGCTTATTTTTGTTCAAAAATGCTTTTTAAGTATAGCTTATCATCTGTGTTAGCTTATTTCTTTTTTTGATTTGCTTATTTGTGCCCAAAGTGCTTAACAGTTAGTATTAAGTCACTTAGTGTAGTATAGCTTATTCTGTCCCTTTAACATCTTATTTTTGGTTTATAAAAAAAGTGGTTTTGTATAAGTTGCTTATTTTTAAGTCCTTTAAAAAGTTGTAAAAAAATGGCAAATAAAAAACATTTAGGAGTTGGGGGACGTCCAATTTTGTGAGCAGGACTCGAACCCGGGACCTCAACCCCCCCTCAACCAAACGTTTTTCCACACACACCTCTACTACACAAGCGCCCTTGGGTCTTTTACGTTTTGATTTGCACAATCTATATATTTGTACACATTTTGAGCCCATTTTCATATAAGCACTTCGTAGCTTATTTTGAGCTTTTTAGAGTTTATTCGATAAGCTGGCTTCACCAGCTTATTTTTTCTGCATTCCTTATACAATTTTGGACTTTTGTGCAGTTTTTAAGATTTTTTTCATCTTTATTTGTTACTTTTTATTAGTTTTCGTAATATAAAATTAAAAAAAATCATTTAAAAATAGTTTAATTAATCAGAAAAATACAAAAAAATAGTTTTTAGATTTAGAATAAATAGTTTTAGGTTTACAAAGTTTAAAATCTTTTTCATTATTTTTAGATTTTAAATTTCATTTTTAGCTTTTTAAATTAATTTTAGGAATTAGTTTTTAATTATAAAAAGTAGTGAAAAATATTTTTCTGAGTTTTTATCACATTTTAGACTTTTCTAAAGTAGAAAATCATTTTTTGGAATTTTTAGGAATTAATTTGTCATTTTCTAGGATTTTAAATAGATTAAATAGGTTTTAATTCATAAAAAATCATTAAAAAGTCAAAAAAATATAATTCCTTTTTAGAAAATTTTCTTTTGTCATTTTAGAGGTTTAGAAACTAAGTTTGCATTTTTAGGGTTAATATTTGCCTTAGTTAGTTTTTAGACGCGTTTTTAGGATCCCCGTTTTGCGTATTTAGTTTAAAATAGTTTTGCCTTAATTGTTTATAAGTGTTTGCATTAATTTTCCCTTAGTTTTAGAAAATCAATCAAAATCTTGTTCCATTCAAGCATCGATTATCAAAACGACTCTCGACTTTCAATTGCATTCCTCGTTGGGGATAACGACCCGGGAATCATACTTCCGGATTTTCTACATTGAGGTTTTTGACTAACCTTATTATAAGTATTATATATTTATTTATATATATATTTAAAAGGGTTAATCAAAAACCGATCAACAACCATCCTCCTTTGATATTGAGCAATTCTTCTCACAAGTGGTTCCCGCATTGGTTCTTGTAACAGAACAAGTTCTGGTCTTTGAGCATGGATCCATCTTCTGGTATAATTCCAATTAGACAAGATGGTGTAGGTATACCCATAGCATTCTGCAAACAAACTTACATTAATAAACTGAATGAACAAGAATACAAAATACTTACATTACTTACTCCTAACATAGCCTCTTCATCAACTGGATCCCAAGAAACACCAAATCTTATAGGTTTCCTTCCACCAAGATACATATAAGCCCTTGATCCATCTCCTTTCCCTCTCATTCTAACTATTTTCCTAGTGATTGTCCTAAGCCTCCTGTTACTACTGCTACTTCCAGCTTCACTACTTACATCTTCACTACCACCTCTCATCCTCACACCAACACCCCTCATTCTTACACCACCACCCCTCATCCTCACACCACTAGTTGGTGTAGAAATCTCATCTGATGAAGACATCTCAAACCCAACAAGTGGTGTTGAAATCTCAACTGGTGCAGACATCTCAAGATCAACAGGAGGTATTGAAATTTCACTAGTTGGTGTAGATGGTGTTGACTCAACTGCTTCATTAGACATCTTCAATTCGAGGGTTATATATTTTAGGGTGAGTGAATTAAGGGTGAGTGAAAGTTGGAGTGTGTTAGGTGTGAATTAGGGTTTATTCACTTTATCAGTGTTATAGTGAGTGCCAAAAGATAAAAGACTGAATTACCCACCCCTACTTTGGGAGATAACGAAAAAAACTAACGAAAGTTAGTCATATGGACCAAACCCGTAACGGGTCAAAACCACCAGGAGGAGACCCGCAAAAAATCTTGTGAGGGACCATTTTTGGAAAACTCTACAAACCACATGGACCATTTAAGTAATTAACTTTTTATATAACATTGGAAGCTCGTAAAAGCTCGTGAGCCAAGCCGAGTTTAATGTTTGGAGCTCAAGCTCGTTTATCAAACGAGCCTCAAATGGCCGTAAGCTTGAGCTCGGGCTCACGCTCGTTAAGTTCAACCCGAGCTTTTAGTGAGCCGAGCTCGAGTAGCTAGCTCATAGTGACGAGATCAGTTGTCACTAGTTGTAAAGTTAGAGATGATAGAGTGACATGCAGATGCAGTAGTGGAGATAGAGAGGGGGCAGGAGGGCACGTGCCACTTACCAAAAAATTGTGCGTGCAATTATTTTTTTAAATTCTAGAGGCATTTTTCGTAAAGTACCTTCCAATTTTTATAAGGCATTTTCATTAATTGTGTTTTGGAAATTATTTTCTGGCTGTGCCGTGTTGTTTGTAGGCCCAAAAATGTTAGTTTTAAGAATCTAAATTAATTACATGTGAACTTAAATATGCTTAAAAACTACTAATCTAGCTAGAATGTAATTTGTCTGAAAAACGATAATGATAGAGCAATGTGAATATAAGAAAAACAAGAAATAGTGTTGTAGGCGAGACAAATGTAAGTCAATTAATTTGTGGCCGTTGGCATCGGTACTCGACTTAATTTCAAGAATCATGCATGTTAAGTCAACCACGACTAGGTCATCACCACATATATGCTAGATATATATAACCGTTTTATTTTTGGTTCAAAATTAGGTTATATAGTTTACATGCGAGACACATTAAATTTCATTTGATGTGAAGCTAGCAACTTCTTTTATAGAAAAGTCTATACCTTTAATGCTATGATTTGATGCCACAATATCTTTGTCAATATGCCACTTTTTTCCACTTTATTAGATTCAAAATAAAACCCTACTTTCAATGACGTGGTAAACAAGCCATGGATATGTTAAAAAAAAAAAAAAAAAAACAAGCCATGGAATTCATGACTAAAACGAATGATTTCAAACAGTTGCAGCTGATGGAGTATAGAGTCGCTGGATATAAAACTTTAAGCTTTTGATAGAAGCTTTCAAACTTTTACTACATAAGGATATGACACTTTTTTTTTGGTAATTATGTTTTTCGACCTTTTAAACGACATATTTAACGAGGTTTGGGTGAATCTCCACACATATACAAAACGAGTAAATGCCTCAATCTCCTTTGTTAGGGAAGATTCACGTGTTCACTTAAGGGTTGTTTTGTATCAAGCATGAATTGAGTTATTATCTCACATTTTAGTGATGATAGTCACAAGTTATTTAACACTAGGCCGCCTCTAAATGGTTTGATACATCTATAAGCGATAATGTCACTAAATACCAATATACGGCATGGTGGCGATTTATGTATGTAACTGTGCAATTAAATGTCGTGCCAATCTAGTTACAAAACTCAAATAAGCTTACATCTTTGCCTTTTTTTATGAATTGTACTAAAACTATATCATTTCCAAAAACGGTTCCTATATTTGGAAAATTCCTTGTGGCATATCGTATGATTATGAACAATCAATATAATTCTGCATACACAAATAGCAAGTTTCAGTACATAAATACAAGTCATGAAATATGATGACATTTGGTTCAATTCAATTTCATCGATTAAACACACGTAGTGGAGTACATATTTGATCATCGACGATAGAGGAAGAAAATTACATCATCTAACACTCATTTCAGATCAAATGATTGTTTTTTTTTTGCGTAAAGTGATCAAATGATTGTTTGAATTTCACTTTCGGCAATTCGTCCTGAAATGGAAGATGCTACGGCTGCTTTGAAGCTTGGATCTTTCGTCAATGAAGATGTCATTTGATCTACCAAAAACTGTTGTAATGCCATTTGTGTTTCTATATGGCTCCCTGACTTTATAGGGGTTGTTAGATCAAGAGTGATGGTTGGAATTGCTAAGCGTGGCGAGTCATTGGTTACAATGTGGTTCAAGCATGGGCTCATGACTAACTGATCATGTCTTGAAGGGTATTGATGGTTGTGCTCTCCTTCATAAGTTGCCACCACTATGGTTTGATCATACATACTTCTTTGAACCTAAATAAGATTGATCAACTAGCTAGCGTCAAATGTGTATATATGTTAGCTAGATCAAGTTCAATGCGATAAAAACTATCAAATAAGTTTGGTAGGATCACACATAACTCTTTTAGATCTCATCCAAATTTGATTAGTAGCATATCGAACACACGTCAAAATAGTCATCTATGTGACAACATAAACACATATTTTGTAGAAATGACGCACGAAATTGTTACAATATATGAAGCATTTGAACCTTGATTTGCATCAAAGAGGCCTGGCGGATGATTTGCACGCCAAGTAAAAACGAGCTACATCACTTTAGTTAATCCCTCAGACAACATTAGGATTTTCAAAACTCTTTTTAACATGTTTCTAATAATGAGTAAATAAATTCCGGGATTTACGTCTAGTTTTAGGTATACTATTTCAATGTTTCAAGGGTACTCCGAATCCCATCAATTTTATTTTTGTCTTGAGCAACAATTAGAAAAATATATTGTAATTGATTGTGTTTTAATGTGATGTGAATTCGGAACCTATACCTTAATCCATAAAAAAGAAGAAAATTCAATGATAATTTGAATGATTAATTGTATACCTTCTTTTTAACAGGACAAGTTGGAGCATAGGAGCATTTGAAGTAAGCTCTAGGATAAGGGTTATCTCTTGTGACCTTTTGTCCATATTTCCTCCATTTATATCCATCATTCACGACCTATAAGTTTATAAAAGATATGCATAAATATAGAATTCACGCGTCTTGATAGCAAGATAACAATTGATGCATCACTCGAAAAACATATATGGACTACAAAAGACTTACAAGGCTGGTATCCGAAGCTTCAACACGAACAAAAACCTTGGAAATCTTGGGCCTTGTTTGTTGAATATTTGTGGCATTCTTGCAAGTAGTTTCGTTACTTGAGTTGCTATTGGAGTTCTTGTTAATGATTGTATCGGATTTTCGCTTGTTAGCTAATTGTGGAGGGTTCTTGATCATGTAATCAGTTAAACGATTTTGCAAAAGATTGTAATCCTTGTACATCTCTTTCACCATCTTCATCAAGTTCTTGTTCTCTAGGTTAACCCTAGTCAATTCTCGAGTCAACTCACCAACTTCCTGTGAAATGGATAAACAAAAATGTGTTAGGGTTTTAACTATAACTCCAACTTTTTAACAAAAAGTATTCATGTATATATACAAAGATTCATTTAGATCTATCAAGAGTTTCCAAAACTGAGTTTCCAAAACCTAATTCTTAACTTTTTCTATAATTTTCTCATCTATAACATATAATCACATGAACTTTGGCAGATTATAAATCATAAACAAGGTATATATGTACTATTTTTACTAAAATAACAAATAAATGATTTTGTTACACTCTTTCTTTGAGTTTAATTATGTCCCAAAGTTTATTTTGATATGATCGATTTTCCGTGGCTTTGTTAAACGAATTGAGAATGTTTACCTCATGTTTAGCAGGTGGGATAATCCTGGATTTATATCCATTAAAGGTGGTTTGAAGTTCTTGGTTCTAGTTAAGATACAAAAATTAAGCAAGTGATTAAATTCCATAGGTATAGTATGTAATTAGTTAGAGAGAATTGAACTTACAGGAAGATAATAAGGAAATGAGTTTAGATCCAAACTAGTGTGAACCAAGCTGCTACTTCTATATTCCATGGAATTTGAATATGTTCAAAAAATGGAATGACAAAATGAAATTTAATACAGCAGCATAGTTGTATCTTATATGCACTTTGGATAAACTAGATTTTTGTAGTCTTATGTTGGAATTGTTGATGTGACATAAAAGGAAAAATATCACTAAATGTCAAGTGATTGATACTAGAAGAATGATGCATAAACGTTTGGAGTCTCCTCACTTTAACGTATTATAACATATAAGTCAATTAACTTCAAACTAGTTTTAAAACCAGCAATGGTTTGAATGAGTCAAACTGATAGATTGACAAACACAAACTTAGGGTTGTCTTTGTTTTTCCAAAAAAAAAACCTCTTAATCCACTATTAAGCTAACTTCGTTAGACGTAGAAAAAAATGTCATTAAAAGGTAAGATAGCAAGAGATGGTTAAGACTTAAAATGTTCTTTTTTTTCTGCTTATTAAAAGCCAGTAAAATGTTAAAAACTCTTACTGAACTAGATGTTGAAAGGTCATCTTAACACCTTTTAATGCCTCATAATTTTCTTTTTTCTTCATTATGTATTTTTTTTCTTGTTTCAACTTTTTCATCCGTATAGAAAGTACCGTTAAAAAAATCAACACATATTTATTGTTAAATAAGAAATTTACAAGATGATAAAAGTTAAGGGTGACAATTTGTATTAAAACGTTATAACATAATCCAAACGCATTTTGACAGGTTGAGAAAGTCAACCAAACATGACCCCTTATTAAACGAGTTTTATTTTTTAACGGCTGGAGTATATAAAGGCAAAGCAAGAAGCTAAGCAAACCAATTACAAGATGTCGGAAATGGCTTTACATAGGATAGACAACCAATCCAACCAGTTGATGGGAGGTTTATGAGATCTATTGGAGATCCAAACAAAAGATAGGTGTTTTACATCATTAAGAATAAGACTTCTATTCGGCTTTGAAGGTGCAAAACATGAGTCGTTCCTGAACTTACAACGACATCGATGACTTTGGAGTGCACGGGCGACATATTTGAACATTTCGCAATAGTGAAGACATCGTCCAGGGTCTTGAATTCTAATGTTAACAAGACTCCATCATTTAAGAACTTCTTTCCAAGTCTCTGCTGCTACCCCGCACTTCAAAAAATATGCTCTTCTGCCTCTATATCATCGTCACAGACCAACCATCTAACAGAATGGAGATCAATCCCTCTAGAATCTAAGTTAGTCCTAGTTGGGATTCTTTTGTTCATAATCATCCAAGAACAAATGTTGACTTTAATCGGCAAAAAGCTTGTTCCATAAGGTTGGACTTGAGGAATCATGGGATAATTAGCTTGTGATGAGGGATCTCATACCATTAACCATAAATTTTCTGGTCGTGTCTGTAATGCACTCCCATTGATCCTCATCCTCATAAGTTAATTGAAAGTTTGATAAAAGGATCTGGAGGTCAGCAAGCTTAGTTAAATCATGAGTTCTGAGATGTTTAGACCACGCCAAATGATAAGTTAGCCTCAGGGTGTTAAAAAGATGTCGACCCACATAATTATGATCCACGCCCACTATAGCCCACTGTAGACGAGGTTACACCTGAGAAAGAAGCATTAGCTTGCGTAGGGACAACAAGGGTGGGATTTATGTCTTTTACATGACACAATTTATTTGTTTCGAGCTGATATAGTCTTGGAAATGTAATGCACATGGGCTCATTACCCACCCATTTATCGATCGAGAAACTGGATGATTCGCCATTGCCAATTTTAAGCTTGAATAAAGAGTGAATATCTACCTCATACTTATTAAAATCTCCATTAAGCTTTGCAATTTGATACCAAGGTCCCGATTTGATTTTGATGGATGAAAAGTTGTGGAGACCAACGCGAGACCTATGAATAGAGCAAATGATCTTTCACCAATTAGATGATCTTTCAGTTAAAAATCTCCACCCCCATTTGGCTAGCATACTTAGGTTGTTTGTACATAAACTACCAATATTTAGGCCATCTTGGTTAAGAGAAGCCATGACCTTATTCCAAGAAACCCATGCAATTTTATTATTCTCCATCGACCCACCCCAAAATAATTTCCTTTTAAAACATTCAAGCTTCCCGATGATCTATTTAGGGGCTTTAAAGGTTGAGAAGTAGTAGACCCCAAGGCTACAAAGAACGGATTTTGTGAGTGTTAGATGACCACCAAAAGAAAGTGATTTCGCCTTTCAATTAGAGAGCTTGTTGAGGAAGTGATCCACTAGAGGAGACCAATTAGCATTTTTAGACATATTCACACCGATAGGAAGACAAAGGTATGTGCAAGGGAAGTGGGATGGTTGACATCTAATAGATGATGCTAAAGAGGTGAGATAACTTTCATTCACACCAATATCGAATAATCTACTTGTCAAACCGTAGAGGGGGAGGGGGGGGAGGTGAATACGGTTTTCTTAACTTCTTTAAAGTTTATAAAACTGAAAAGTCTCGAAAGAACCAAGTGGTGTGATGATCTACTTAGCAATAAAAACTACAAGTAGATAGAGAGAGAGAGACCATGATATATACTGGTTCGGGAAGGAGGATTTAGTCCTTCTGTACGTCAAGTTGCAAATCCACAACACCTACTATTTCTAATATAATCATTATGGTGGAGTATAAACTTATTACACTTAACTATATCGATATGCACAAAGATCGGTGCTCACAAAGAAGAGTTACTACCTACGGTATTCCGCCCTCAGAATCCACCCCTAAGAACTCGTGATTCGGCTTAACCTATGATCCCAAAGAACTTCCCTTGGAAGTTTACCAAACCCCAACTAGATCTTCAATGATCTAGGCTTGATCCCTCAGATACAAGACTTCCCTTACAACTCGATTGAAAGATAGTTTGATACAAGAATCAATCCCTAACCTAGCCTAGAGACTCGATTCTAATAGAAAGGGTATGAGAAAGAAGACCCTCGAAAAAACACACAAGTATAGATTAGGTACTTGTGTGGCTCTCTTGCGGAGATGTCTTCACTTTAATAGAATCATGAGATGAGAAGATTAGAACACTTTGATGTTAGACTTAGAGGATAGAAGAAGAGAAAAGAGAGAAAAGAATGTTTGCAAGAGGTAAGGAATACAAAGGCCAAAGGTGAGTATTTATAGGCTAAGAGTCCCAAACTTGGGAAAATAATTCGCGAGTGGCGCGTTGCCCATGCGTTAGTGCGTGGCCAGCGCGTCAGATTCCCGAATTATTTTCATCGGGACTTTAACGTTTTAAATACTCGCACATGTTAAACCCCCGATTGTACTTCACGATATGACCTTTCAATCATTCTTATACTCAAGGTCAACCAACACAAATAGCCATTTGATAAAAGCGTTTGTGAAGTAGTTAAAAGACTTTTGTTTGTCCGATATCAAAACGAGAGAAAAGAACTATCAGACAAGGGTATTTTGGGTATTGCTCCAATGTAACTAGCCTAGTTAGGATCTAACCAATGTTTGAGAGGTTGTTTAGGATACAAGGGAATATTTCAAGAATATTCTAAATTTAAAGAGAAAGGATGGATGTTATAGGGGGAAGATTTGAAATTTGAATTTCAAATGTAGTAGACACATGTATGAATTAGAGGAAGAGATAAGAATAAGATATGTATGAGTTGGAATGAGGTGATGTTGATTTGATAGAAAGGAGCCTCTTGATCATATTTAAAATGAAGGGTAGAGATGAGATGGTGAAGGGTTAGTTGGATAGGTGAAGTGGCATGATCAAGGGTGGATAGAGAAGTGTGTTTGTTTGTAATTTAAAATTGAATCCAAGGGAAGGAAGAGAGTGAGGTAAGTTGGATTGATGAAGTGGTATGATCAAGGGCTAAGATAAAAGAGTGTATGTATGTGCGTGTGTGTGAAATTCAAATTGGTTTGTGAAGAAGAAGATGAATAAGAGATATGTGGTGGAGAATGTTTTGATGTGATGTGGAGGAGCCTATGTTGGAATGTTAGGGGACAAGAAGTATACAAGGTAAAATGGTGTAAGAGAATGCGAGTTGTCCATGTGGGTATTATTTGGGGACGGTTTGAGTAAAGAAGAGTTTAGGCTTGAAGATAGTTTGAAGATGAGAAGTATGAGGATGATGATGATGATTAGAGTGAAACCAAAGGATTGATTTGGGTTTATAAACACATAGCCAATAAGAGAGAAAAGAGTGGGCATAAGTGTTATATGAAGAAGTGTGGGAGTTTCTAAGACCTCTTGTACATGTGAGGAATACATGTGTGAGTTTGTAAATTATTTATATGTAAGTAGGTAAGAAAAACATAAAGTATGATTAACCTTCAAATACCACAAACTCAATTAGTCACTTGGACTTTAATCCATGATAATCAACAATAGATTTCATCACTAATCAACTTGAGGCAAACAAGCTAAATGTTTCACATCTCAAGTAAAGTGTAACACCCCAGTTTTGAATAGCAGCGGAAGCTAGACGAGGGTATTATTTCATGACACACAGTACAAGTTATAGAAAACGACTTTAAATGAGACGTTTTGAAATACATTATCATTCGAATAATACAAAATATCAGAATTTGATACAAGGTTCCAAAAGTTTCATAATGTACATAAGTAGTACATAATAAAATTTTATAGCTTTATCGAATGATAATGTTATGCAAGGTCTTCAAAACATTTATGTATGCCTTCAGTGTATGCTCGTTTAAACCTTAAGGACCTGAGATAAAACATGCTGAAATGTCAACACAATGGTTGAGTTAATTCATAGGTTTATGTAATGGACAATTAAGTTTTCAGAGTTATAGTAATAATTGCAACGAATACAATCATCATATAAATAGATATTATTGCATCTAAGCTCATGCCACAAACTAGACAGATATATCAATAATAAATTATATGATAATAATGGCCCATGATTAGGTAATTGTCCATCATACTCTAGAGTTAACAAATATAAGTGCAGTTTGGTTTACCTATGCTTGCTAACACAAACTGGATTCGTCAAACTCGATAGCTAATCCATACATATTCAGTTCACACATAATGATTAATGGTCATGATGTGGGGGGCGTATAGCATGAAGGGACTTAGAGCAAAAGCAATAATGATATTTAGGAATGCAACAATTTTGAAATTTTAATTTATCCGCAAGTAGATGTAATTTAGCATGAAACTCACGCCCAAAAAGTTATAAAACAATAAATAAAGGTTAGGGCTATGAAAACTCACCGTAGTGATCATATGGATTAAACGATAGATTGTGTATTTGCAGATCACTGAGCTTATTATACGATGACCTAACAAATTAATAGTGATCGTACTTAGAATAAGAGTACGATATAGAAAGTTAATTGACTTTGATATAATGTTATTGAACCTAGAATCTTAAGTTGCTATATTAATGAAGTTAACCCTAAAGTTTTCGTTTGCTATTTGCCTTTATAAATAACATCAAACTATCGTTCGTGATATCATAAATTAGAGGTCATGTAAGTAAACGTAATGAGTAGCCATTACACTTTAAATCGAAATACACAACTTGTCTACACACACTCTGGAGAGGCCTCATATGGATTTTATGAAATTCCCTATTAATATAGTACTTTGTATTATAAGTTATATGAGAAAGAAGTAATAATGAGACAAACATTTTATGGAAACGTTCGTTATGTTTCGTTAAGGACTCTTGGTAAAACGTGAGTGACAAAAAATGGTATACAGTGAAAATGGTTCAAAATGTACGAAACCATCATTAAAGACATGGCAGTTTTTTGGACAGCAACAAACATCTCGTGTGAAGATGGCCGTCATTTTCAAACCCTCACTCCGATTAAGCTCAAACTAGTGAGCATGGTTAGATATTTTAGTCCTCTACAACTTTTAGTTACATAATTAGGGGTCACTATATAAAAATCTAGAGATAATAGTCATTTACTATATGTGTGCAGAATCTGCGCACCTTTGCCATTTCGGCTATAACTAATTCATCCGACATTGTATCGGGTCGAGCCACCCGAAAAAATGATCTTAAGAGATAGGGCTATATCCATATATTTTTACCTAAATAACGTTTTGAAAAGTACGTTAAATGGATAATGTACTTGGTAAAATGATATTAAGATATAGACTTGACATATTAGGATGTTTACATGAAGTAAACATAGATAGAGATGGCATTGGTAGAGGTTGCGTGAGCTCGTTTACTTTAGAGATGCAAGTTGCGTTGCATGAGATAAAGCAAAAATTTCTCTGTAAAAAGGTGGTATATATATAAGAGATGGATATTACATTGCATCTAATTTAATAGATGGATATTTACATTGATGAAAATTGCGGGTTGTTATAATGTACAATGTCTAAAACCCACTAAAAGAAGATTACACATACAATTACAGATATTATATATAAATTATACATGATCAAAAGCAAAAAGATGAATACAAGAACATGAATATATCCTTACAAAGGAAGGATGATGGAAGAATTCAACAAGAACAATGAATCAAACTCTAGCTTTCAACCCAAATGAATACCAATCAACCCAAACTCCAACTCTTGTAAATATCTTGATGAACTCAGCCCTTAACCTAAAGAGATGATGATTTTTGGTTATCTATGAGAAAAATGATGGATTGGAGGTTTATATATGATTTAGAGGTGGTGATGTGTTGATTTGCTTTCACTAGTCACATGCCACCTCAAGCTAATGAGGTGGTGATGTGTTGATTTGTTTCATTAGTCACACGCCACCTCAAGCTAATGAGGTGGTGATGTGTTGATTTGTTTCATTAGTCACACGCCACCTCAAGCTAATGAGGTGGTGATGTGTTGATTTGCTTCATCGAGAAGTTATTACCCTACGGGGTATAATTTGGTCCCGGTAATTACTAATGTTAAGTCGTTAAGTCACAAAACTTAAAGTCGGGTAACATAAAAGTACTATGCTTATAAGAATGTTAAAACTTATCATTATACCCTAATTAAGTATATTAGATGAGTTATAAGTTTAACGGAGTACATAGACGTTAAAACCTATAAACGTAGGTTTAAGTTTGCGTAAAATGTAAAACGTACAATGTTTATATAAAATGGCAAAATAGCAACAGTACATATGAAATATGACTATAATAAAATGTATAGAACCCTTAGACTAATCATAGTCTAATATTGTTTACGATTTAAGCTTATGCGATTGAATTTACATAATTACTTATAAAAGTAATATCATTTAAAATCAAGATAATAGAAAGTGAAAACGAATAGTTAAATATTAACATGAATTATACAAGTTGCTACATAAAGCATATCCTATAACGGGAAAGGATGCCTTTACGCAAAGTGACCTTTGACTTTGTTTGACCAATAACAGAGTAAAACCTGTTACGTGATTTGGAACATCCTAAATCCAGATTAAGGTCAAATGAATACTTTCGTTTGATGGTATGTTGAAAGTAAGTTCATACTAGGTTTGGAAAGAAGTTTTGGCCTTGGCTAGAGGCGTTTAATAAATTATTTGATTTGACGTTTTGTTGAAAAATAGGAGGATTCGTTTTTGCTTCTCTCTAAGTATAAACCTCATTTGAAGTGTTCCCAAATCTAAATCTGTAAAAACAGATACCGCGAGTGGCGCGCTGGGCACGCGCTGACGCGTGCCTCGCGCGCTAGATGCGTAAATCCATTTTTACAGATTTTGGCTGATGTTTGTTATTTTACGTTTTGCGAACGTTTATTTGTCATCTTTAAAACATAAAGGAGATCCTAGTCAATGTTGCACCAACACTACGTTTAAGACAGTTTACCTTAAGCCCGGATGAAATATGGAAGCAAGTAAGAATACTAGACAAGTTTTTCATGTTTGTGGTAGACCACTCACCCATAATTATTGCATCATCCGCAAATTGAAGGTGAGAAACATGAACTTTATCATTTCCCACTTTAATGCCTTTGAAAATGAGTCTATTTTTTGCTTCCACAAGAGCCACGTTAAGGGCTTCAACCGCCAAAATAAGTAGAAAGGGGGTCACCTTGCCTAAGGCCTTTCTCGAGCTTGAATTCCGACGTGGGGGATCCATTCACAAGAATCAAAGTATAAGCCGATTTTAAGCATGAATATATTCTTTTTTTGGGTAAAGGGTTTCCTCGGTAAATGTATCACACCAAAAAATGTTTAATTACAAAAGGTGTAGGTGAGTCCTACAACCTAGCCCGTTACATGGGTAGAACAAGAACGCACTAATGTGTAAAGACAAAAACAACATATGATTGACAAACTAATCTCATTATAGTCCACGCAGGGACACTCACAAGCATCAAATAACATTTACCAAACAACTACATAAGAATGACACACCATTCTAATGACTACCAAGAAAGAAGCATAAATAACTTCCTAATTCTAAGCTACCGAGATGGCTACATCATCTTAGAAATGACTCATCAATGGCTAACACAAAAAATATGTTTTAACTCTTAAATATTGAAGCAAAGAGCGTACAATAAGCATTGTCCATGATATTAATGTCAGAAGCATCTTACAAATAGCCTTCACAGCTAACATCCACATAGATCGAACCAAGAGGCATCACATATATTGCCCAGGTTGACCCACAAAATCACCCATGAACCCAACACATCCATGCACATACCCGTCTTCTTAGCAAATGAACCATCTGCATTTAAAACACATGGTTTATGAAAAAACCATGTTTCTTTACGCACACCCACAGCCAAAGAAGATAGAAGGGTGAGAAAAACAACAGTGATACCAATAATCAAAATGCAATGTCGTATTTAGTTGTATACATGTATTCATCCCCATTTAAGGGAAAATGGTAAATTAAAAATAAGTTGAGCCGATGTATATGAAAATACACTTGGGAGTTCTTAATTTTTGGATTCAAATAAATAATTTTGTGTCGTAAGTTTCATTATTTTGCTATGGGAACAGAACTGATTGTTGGGAAGTTTATAATGTATCTGTATTTTTTTATTTATATGTTTTATTGTTTTTTGCATTTCCGTGATTTAATGGTGTTATTCAGGCATTTTTGATTATAATGGGATCCACAAGAAAAGACCAACGTTAAGGCTATCAAACCGCCAAAATAAGAAGAAAGGGGGTCACCTGCTAAGCCTTTCTCGAGCTTGAATTCCGACGTGAGGGGGGATCATACACAAGACTCCAAAGAATAAGCCTATTTAAAGCATTAATATTATTCTTTTTTTTGGTAAAGGGTTTCCTCTAAATGTATCACACCAAAAAAAAGTATTTAAATTACAAAAGTGAAGGTGAGTCCTACAACCTAGCCGTTACATGGGTAGAACAAGAAGCGCACTAATGTGTAAAAGACAAAAAAACATATGAATGACAAATTAATCTCATTATAGTCCACTCATGGACACTCACTAAGCATCAATACCATTTACCAAACAACTACATAAGAATGACACACCATTCTAATGACTACCAAGAAAGAAGCATAAATAACTTCCTAATTCTAAGCTACCGAGATGGCTACATCATCTTAGAAATGACTCATCAATGGCTAACACAAAAAATATGTTTTGACTTTTAAATATTGAAGCAAAGAGCGTACAATAAGCATTGTCCATGCTATTAATGACAGAAACATCTTCCAAATAACCTTCACAGCTAACATCTACATAGATCGAACCAAGAGGCATCACATATATTGCCCAGGTTGACCCACAAAATCACCCATAAACCTAACACATCCATGCACATACCTGTCTTCTTAGCAAATGAACCATCTGCATTTAAAAAACATGGTTTATGAAAAAACCATGTTTCTTTACACACACCCACAACCAAACAGCAACAACCAACCTGCCACATCCAACGAATACCCGTTAAAGAGATTGATCAGACCCAGCAAGAAAGCAGCGAGTGAAACAAAAACCCTAACAAGAATCGATAACACGATCTTGTTAATTACATAATAAACATGCATCGATGAAGCAGAAGCCTTCATAGGAACAGCTATCCTCCATCCCACAAACAACAAAGTAACCTCAAACCCTAGATAATAGGGTTTCTAACTTCACTTTGCATAAAATATCCAGCGTCCTAGGTTTACCCATAAAATAACACAACCCAAAGGACAATAAACATATACCACGAAACCATAACAAGAACACCCCATACCCTAACAAAAGGGAGAGGATTAAGCAAGTCGATTAGAGATTAATAGGGAATCGTCGATAAAGAAACATAAAAACATCCAACAATTAGGAGCAAAAAAACCCTAAGAAATAGGGTTATCAAAAGCCCATAAATCAGATCCAACCAGCACCATAGTCAACAATCTAAATAATAGGATCTCAAACGCAAATGACAGACACGAAACCCTAAAACATAAGGGAATCATTACATACAGATTTACGACAAAGAACCCTAACCATAGATTTAGGGTTCATAGGGTCGAAACCCTAAAACAACACCCCTAAAACAATGATTTAGTTCCAAACGATACCCTAATATATCAACACAAAGATCCTGATGGATTTGATGCCAGGAAAACAAGGGATCGATTAGAACAATAGAGACCAAATCGCTATTAGGGTTAGTCGTTAACAAAGAACTAAACGCAACCCCAAAGAGAAAAAATCAATCCAAAACAAACCTAAATCAAATCGTTTACATGATGTTAATAACATACAAACAGATCGATGTTAGGGAAGAACGATCAAGAAAAGATGGACAGATCCATCAGAAAAAGATAGGAAAGGGGATGCGTTTTCTCCATTTTTCTCTCCCCTGGGGAGAGAAAAAACTCCCCAGCATGTAGATATTCTATTGTGCCACTTGATGCTAAAACCCATTTAGAACATGATAGAGTCAAGAAAATTCCAATTCAATGAGTCAAAGGCCTTTTCAAAATCAACATTGAGGATGAAAAGTTTTCTTTTATATGTTTTTGCCCAAGAAATGGTTTCGTCCACAATAAGAGGCCCATCAATAATTTGGAGGTCTTTCAAAAAATCCATTTGAACATCTCTAATCACGGAATATTTATATTGACACCCAATTAAGCTTATGGGGTAAAAATCATTCAAACTTAGAGGATAACGGATTTTAGAGATAAGAGTTATAAAAGAGGAGTTACAACCTTTGGGGATAACACCCGTAGCTTCAAATTCTTTCACGTATGAGGTAACATTACTACCAATAACGTCCCAATGCTTCTTAAATAATTTAAAGGTAAAACCATCTGGACCGGGAGCTTTATCACCACCACAACTCTAAACCGCATCATTGATTTCTTGAATGGAAAAGGGAGGTCAAGATAGGTTAAGTCTTCGAGAGAAAGTTGCTTGAAAAGACTGCTTGAAAATTTTAACCGACATAGGAATGCTTCATGGAATTTGTCTTTGAAGGAATTGTATACATAATTTTTAATAAGAGGAGGTTTCGTTACCCAAACACCTTGGATATTTAACCCCTTAATTCTAGAACGATTCCTCTTATTGTTAACTAGCTCGTGAAAAAAATTGAGAGTTTTCATCACCTTCTAAAGGCCATCTAGATTTAGCCTTTTGCCGAATGTTTTTGCATCTTAGATGGTCAATGTCAGCCAGCTCCTTTACCATCTTGGCTCTTTGAGCAATTTAAACATTTGAGAGAGAGGAAGTTTCTGCTTTAATGTCAATTGTATGAACTAGATCGCGTAGCATGGCAGATTTTGCTTCCTCTTGAGAATCCAATTGTCTCCTCGACTACTTTAGTGAGTTCTTAAGACTTTTTTTCTTTTCTTTGAAGAGAACACTCTGATGGGTTGGTCATCCCATGATTCCTCAAGAATGGGCCTAAAATAATCTAGCAGCAACCATTAGTTGTAGAAACGGAAGGGAGTATGCCCAAAATCATTGGTATTGGTGTGTATAAGAATAGGCGAGTGATTAGAGTACTCACGAACAAGGGTTAACGCGTAAGCATCTAGCCATAGTTACATGAACTTAGATGATACTAGAATTCTATCCAACTTGCTTACTTTTTCCCTAAACATGTTCATACAAGTAAACTTTAACCCCCTAATGAAATTTCAAGGAGACCAGATGTCGAGATGAAATCGTTGAAACGGTTTGCACCTTGGCGACAAAAGATTGTTCCTGCCCTTTATGAGATGTCACGCACTTCATTGAAGTCTCCTAATATGATTGTAAGACTTACAATCGCATGATAAGATACTGCTTTCGAGCTTATTCTAGATATTTTACTTCTTGTGATTACATTGAGGAGCATACGTGACAATGAAAAGTCACGAGCAATTTAGAGGTAGCCAAGTACCTTAAACAACGATAAACCCCTCTCCTTCAGTCTAAGAGGTTTGTGAGAAGCGAGAAGTGTCCCAAACAACCATAATGCCCCTTATTTTTCCTTCTTCCTTTTTGAGACAAAGTCAAAAGGAGAGTTATTCCAAAGGCTACTTATGAGCGATTTTCAATTTAATTAGGTGAGTGTTTCTTGAAGCGCAAGGAACTTAACTATTTGATCATAATATAACCTTTTGACCCAATTTCTTTTATAGTCATCTCCTAACCCTCTAAAATTTAAAGAGAGAACAATCATGGTACACATGCTGTAACACCGTTAATAATAGAGTTGATCTCTGTTTCTTTATCTTGAAGGTCGAAGCCCAACTCATTTCAAATGTGGATTAGGTCATTGATGTCATTTGATTTGGATGTTGATAAGGATGGTCTTTAGAGGATGCAGATGTTACATCTTTGAATCATCGATAGTGAGTCTAAAATTGAGGTCTTGAAATTTGAGGTATTGTTGTAGTAAGAATTAGAAGAAGAAGGGTTAGTGGGAGGTTTTGACGACTCCATACCGCCTTTTCGCATAAGATTCTGGGTGTTAATTCCATTCATGGAATCAATGAGTTTAAGTGAGGCGAACCTCTATTTTTTGGTAGCATAGGCCAACTGTATACAAGAAGAGGGAATATAAGGTAAAGAGGTTGATCATTTTTTTCTATGGAAGGATTTAGAATTAGGCTTATGGTTGTCAGCTTCATCATTTGGTTTGATAGGTGGAAGGTTAATGGGTTCAGGCCTAAAATGAGATGACTTGTTAGGGCGGGCTTTAGGTTTACTCATGTTCCTATGTGTCTTGGTCTCATATAGTGAGGTTTGGTGAGATACGGTTGTTTGTATCATAGGAATGTTAGAGATAAAAACAAAACCTGGAGGAATTTTAGATAGGGGGCTTTTTTCATTGACTTCCTTTATGAAATTGGTAGATGACCCATCTCCATAAGGGGAATTGTCTACATGAGAATGTGTGTTTGCATGCCTAAAATTATCACATACAAGATTTTTTTTTGAAAACCCTTCCTCTTTGTCACTATCTTCGTCAACCCTAATAAACTTCCTAGAATATTCATCTCTAATGTCACCATCATCATATTCATTTGATGGAGAATCCTTCGATGACTCAGAATTCGGTTTCTTCTTCATTTGATGACAAGGCCAAAACATAGCCATTGAATATGGTATTGGTGTCCCCTTTGAATTCTATGACCTGTATCGATATCATTTCCTTGTTAAAAGGAATCTGGGGTATAATTAATAATGTCCATCCTGTCTGAGAGGACACACACCTTACCAAATGTTAAATTAAATTGTCTTGTACAATAATCCTTTAGAATAAGGACGTCACCATAATGCCCTACAAGCGATGAGAAAGAGTCTTCCCACCATAGTTGAGATGGCAGTCCAAATATTCTAAGCCAAACTAGCTAATTTAAAGGTCTAGTTGTAGGGTTCTAACAAGACATAGATTTAAAATAGGATGCAAGATCTTTGTTACCAAGTGCATTTTACAAGGCTATTGAATCCCCAAGCTTTATGAGTATGAACAAGCCACCAACATATCTAATGGAAAAGTCTTCAAATTCTTTATCAATAAGAATGCTGTGGATAGCAGAGGCATCATTGATGGATTTAAGCACTGCGAAAAAAAGAATATGGAAAGGTGGCTTGATTTGGGTGGGAGTTTTAGTTAGATGTTAGTGGCCGTTATGTGGTTTGAGTTTTTG
>BQNB010035361.1:0-50926 GCA_026074375.1 Tanacetum coccineum | reverse complement strand
TGCTTATTTGTTAGTTTAAAAGTAGTTTGTATCACTTTCTTAGTTAGTACTGCTAGTTCATTTTTGGAACTTTTAAAGCCAGCAGTACTAACTTAAAGCTACCAGTACTAACTCCAAGTTAGTACTGTTAGTTAATACTGGTAGTACTGTTGTTAGTACTGCTGTGTTTCTCTTGTTTAATTTAGCTTAATTGCATGCTGAATTTGCTTATTTAGAGTTAGTTTAACTTAGTTGTCTGTTTTAAGCTTAAAAGTTTTAAGTGTTTTTGCCATTTCTAGCTTTTATTCTTGTTCCAGCTTATTTTCTTTGCTTATTTTTATGTGCAATTGCTCATCAGTATTAGTGCCCAATCATTCCTTGTCATTCTCAAACATCAATCATCAATCGTCTTGCGATTTTCCATTTCAGCCTCGTTGGGACATAACGACCCGGGAACACTCTATACTGCTTCCGGTTTTCTTGGTCTCGCGTGATTCTGATCCTTTTTGTGTTGTATTTATATTAGTTTATATTTATCCATATAAAAAAGGTGTGAGTTCAGGCGAGTCAAATTTTGGCGCCGCTGCCGGGGAGGTTGAAAAAGAATATCGCTACGTATTGACAATTTGTGTTTAAAGCTGTGAATATTTTCTTTATAAAAACATAAAAAGTACAAAAATATTTTTCATTTTCTTTTACTAGTATAATTATCATATAAAAACAAAAGAAAAACCAAAAATATAAAAACATTTTCCATAAAAAGAAATAAAATTCACAAATTGGTAAAAATACCAAAATATAATATTCTCAATTGAGGTATTATCACAATAACTTCCGGTGAACTTGTTGGTTCCCAAATCGAACAAAAGATTTAAAAACTTGCCATTTGTGTCTCTTACGACGTACGGCTCACCTTGAAAAGTTAAACAAACTAAAAAGTGGGTATAAGGAGGGTTGTTCCTAGGAACTACGACCCGAAAGGAGAAATAAGCTTCGCGCTATTCCTACTCCTCCGCTCACCTGTGCGTTTATCTTTTTGAGAGCTACCGTGAAGTAAGTAGATTATTTGGTTGAAGTTGTCTTATCTCATTGTCCGGTAAAATACATTGTGAATAAATCATTAAAAAAAAATTAGTGTAAATTTTCTTTTTATATTTCTATTTTGTGCATGCGCACTCGTTCTCAAGCCCGTAAACGTCGACAACAACAAGTCCGACAAACTTCTGTTGAATCACCAAATCTTGAGAAACCAAATAACAATCAAGAAACTTTCAATCCTCCCATAGTTACGATGGACGATAATCGAACTATGGCGCAATTACTCGAAGCACCCACCGAGGGTTACGAGGATGCGATCGTTGTTCCCGAAATTACCGCGAACAACTTTGAGATCAAGCATGGTCTACTTAATCTTGTTCAAAACAAGCAATTTTTTGGACATGATAAAGAAGACCCACATGCCGTACTTCAATAAAATCACCTCACTGTTGAGATATCCTAATGTCCCGACCACATCAATTAAGTTGATGCTTTTTCCTTTCTCTCTCGAGGGGGCAGCCCGAATATGGCTTGAGAAAGAACCCCCTCGATCAATTCAGACATGGGATGATCTCGTTGCTAAATTCATAAATCAGTTTTTCCCACCTTCTAAAACGACAAATCTTCGAAACGAAATTACCAATTTCAAACAAAGATTTGATGAGTCGTTTAGTGAGGCTTGGGATCGATTCAAAGATCTTCTCCGAGCATGTCCACATCATGGATTCTCGGAGCTTCACCAACTTGATACATTTTACAATGCCTTAAATGTTAATGATCAAGACTCTTTGAACTCCGCCGCAGGTGGTAACTTTTTGGACAAAAGGCCCGCTGATTGCTCAAGCATCATCGAGAGCAAGTCCAAAGTTCGTAACTCCCGAAGCAAAGCCATTGTTGCTAAAGTGAGTACGAGCGCTTCCACCTCCGGAGTATCTCCCGATGTTGCTGAATTGAAAGATATGGTTAGAGCTCTACTTCTCGACAAGCAGACATCTCCAGTTCCAGCTCCCGCTCCCGTAAAAGCGGTTGAGCAAAGTTGTGTTACCTGCGGTGGTGCCCACTCATATCGTAATTGTCCGGCTACCGATAGCAACAATTACCGAGATAACATCCAAGAATACGTCTCGCAAGCAGCCGCAGCAAATTTCAACCAAGGAAATTCCGGTTATCGTCCGCCACCGATGGCGAACCAAATCAGACCACCCGGTTTTCCTCCCATGCAACACAACAACCAAGCCAACAATCAGAATCGTTGGAACCAGAACCAAAACCGTGGGAATGGCTACAACCAGGGTCAAATCCAACGACCCCAGGTTCAACAACAAGCCCCAATGTATCAACCCCCGGTTAATCAACACCCAGCTTACCAAGCTCCAGCTCATCAAGCTTCGGGTGTGTCAAAAACTGATTTTGAGAGCTATGTCAAGGCTAATGATGCGGTTATGCAAAATATGCAAAACCAAATGTCCAACATAACCGACTTGCTCACCAAAATCGTAAATTCCAACCAAGCTTCTACTTCAAGTTCGGGTTCTCTTCCTAGCAACACCGTTGCTAACCCGAAGGGTGAATTGAAAGCAATCACCACCAGAAGCGGTGTTTCATATGATGGACCTCA
Source organism: Tanacetum coccineum (assembly GCA_026074375.1). Classification (NCBI taxonomy): domain Eukaryota; kingdom Viridiplantae; phylum Streptophyta; class Magnoliopsida; order Asterales; family Asteraceae; genus Tanacetum; species Tanacetum coccineum. Next base: position 48,291 of record BQNB010035361.1, on the reverse strand, counting down.
AATTCCACCTCCGGTGGTGGAAGTTGAAACCGAGGTAACAAAGGACACGGTGCTTCCTAACGGAAGTACCAAAGACGTCCAACCTCCAATAGTCCAAGTTGATGAACCAGTTGTCATACCTAGAGCCAAAACGACTTTACCATATCCATCTAGGGTAAACAAGGAGAAAATCCGCGAAAAGGACGACCTTTTAGCTTTGAAATTCATGGAAATTTTTCGAAATCTCCATTTCGAGCTGAGCTTCGCAGATGCTCTCCTACACATGCCTAAGTTTGCTCCGATGTTCAGAAAGCTTTTGAACAACAAAGACAAGATCTTGGAATTAACCAAAACACCGGTTAATGAAAATTGCTCGGCAGTCATCCTAAAGACATTTCCCGAGAAATTAGGAGACCCGGGTAGATTTCTGATACCGTGTGATTTTCCAGAGTTGGATGAATGCTTAGCCCTGGCCGATCTCGGTGCAAGCATCAATCTAATGCCACTCTCCGTTTTTGAAAAGCTTAATCGCCAAGGACTAACCAAAACTAGGATGGTACTCGAGTTAGCCGACCGATCAATCTCCACTCCCACCGGCATAGCCGAAGATGTTTTTGTGAAGGTTGGAACCTTCTACTTTCCAGCCGATTTTGTGGTAGTTGACTATGATGCCGACCCTAGAGTCCCGTTGATTTTAGGAAGACCATTCTTAAGAACGGCAAGAGCTTTGATTGATGTACACGGTGAAGAGATGACCTTAAGACATGATGACAAATCCGTGACTTTCAAAGTAGGTGATACGAAAAATTTCTCCTACAATGCCATGGAATCAGTTAACAAGGTCGACTTTATTGATATAGCGTGTGAGGAATATTCTCAAGAAGTTTTAGGATTCTCGGAAGTATTAGCAAATGGAAATTCCACTCCTTACTTTGAACCGATTGTTGATACCACTTCTCCCACCCTCACTCCATTCGAGGTAGTGAATTTCCATTCTAAGAAATCGAGTCCTAAACTTTTATTGATAACTTCGTATAAAGCGGAATTGATGATGCCGAATGTGATCCCGAGAAGGACATTCTTCTTCTTGAAGCTATCCTGAATAGTGAGCCCTTATCACCACTTCCCAACCATGCAAATTATTTTCCTGAGGTTAGAAAAGACCTTAAGATTTGTGAAGCCAAAACCAATGAAACATCAATTGATGAACATATTTTTTTTTTCTACCGAGGTCAGAGCTCAGGACTTACCTCCCCACCTTGAATATGCATTTTTGGAGAGTGACAACAAGTTACCAGTCATCATCGCTAAAGATTTGAGTGTAGGGGAGAAAGCCGCTCTCATAAAGGGGGTGGAGCAGTCCCACACGAGCCATCGCTGGAAACTACTCCATATCAAGTGTATATAACCCGGGAATTTTGTACTCACAAAATCTAATGGAAGAGGACTACACACCAGCGGTTCAACATCAGAGACGGGTAAACCTAAAAATCCACGATGTCATAAAAAAAGAAGTTGAAAAACTTCTTGACGCTGGATTAATTTACCCTATCTCGGATAGTCCCTGGGTAAGCCCAGTACACTGTGTACCAAAGAAAGGTGGTTTTACCGTAGTTGAGAATGAGCAAAATGAGTTGATCCCAACTCGATTAGTTACGGGATGGCGGGTATGCATTGACTATCGTAAGTTAAATGAAGCCACCCGCAAAGACCACTTCCCTCTACCGTTCATGGACCAAATGCTTGAGAGATTAGCGGGGAATGAATACTACTGTTTCCTCGATGGTTTCTCCGGTTATTTCCAAATCCCCATTGACCCCCGTGATCAAGAAAAGACTACTTTTACTTGCCCATACGGAACGTTTGCCTACCGTCGCATGCCTTTCGGCTTATGCAATGCTCCAGGCACGTTTCAACGATGTATGTTAGCAATCTTTCATGACATGGTTGAGAAGACGATGGAAGTCTTTATGGACGACTTCTCGGTCTTTGGGAATTCTTTCCAAAACTGCCTCTCCCGTTTAGACCACATGCTTCAAAGGTGTGAAGACACCAACTTAAGTCTTAACTGGGAGAAGAGCCATTTTATGGTCAAAGAGGGCATTGTCCTCGGCCATAAGATTTCTAAGAAAGGGATTGAGGTTGACAAAGCCAAAATCGATGTCATTGCAAAATTACCTCATCCCACCACCGTCAAAGGAATTAGGAGTTTTCTCGGTCATGCCGGTTTTTACCGGCGGTTCATTCAGGATTTCTCAAAAATATCCCGACCAATGACCCATCTCCTTGAGAAGAATACTCCATTCATCTTTTCCGATGACTGCATTCGAGCTTTCCAAACATTGAAAGATAGACTTACGGAAGCTCCAATCTTGATTGCTCCAAACTGGGACCTTCCATTTGAGCTTATGTGCGATGCAAGCGATTTCGCCATAGGTGCAGTTTTGGGGCAACGTCATGAGAAACATTTTCGGCCTATCCACTATGCTAGTAAGACCTTGATTGAAGCACAAACGAACTACACTACGACTGAAAAAGAATTACTTGCCATAGTGTATGCTTTCGAGAAATTCAGGTCTTACCTCATCATGAACAAAAGCATAGTGCATACGGACCATTCCGCCCTTAAGTATCTCTTTGCAAAAAAGGATGCCAAGGCGAGATTGCTCCGATGGGTTCTCCTCCTCCAAGAATTTGACTTCAAAGTTATTGATACTAAAGGAGCCGAGAACCTCGCAGCCGATCATCTGTCCAGATTGGAAAACCCGTATGAAAACGTCAATGATCCTAAAGAGATAAATGAAAGTTTTCCTCTTGAGACGTTAAATATGGTGACCTTTCGTGGAGATTCTAGAACCCCGTGGTTTGCCGACTTTGCAAATTATCACGCGGGTAACTTCGTTGTGAAGGGCATGTCAACCCAACAGAAGAATAAGTTCTTCAAAGACGTGAAACACTATTTCTGGGACGACCCCTTCTTGTTTAAAATTTGTGCGGATCAAGTGATCAGGCGATGTGTGCACGGCAATGAAGCTCTTGAGATTCTCTCAGCTTGCCACAATGGACCCACCGGGGGACATCATGGTGCAAACCTCACAGCAAAAGATCTTTGACTCGGTTTTGCTATCTGTCCCACCATCTATAAATGTGATTCCCACTGAGTTTTGTCAACGAAAAACTGTGTACTCGTTGCCAAGCTTCAATGAAAAACTTCACAACGTGTTGAGATGCCTCAAGAACTCCATCCAAGTTTAGCAATCTTTGACATTTGTGGGGCTTCGACTTTATGGGCGCCCGTTCCCGTCTTCACGAGGGAACAAGTATATTCTCGATGGCATTCGACATAATTGCCAAAATGGGTTGAAGCGAAAAGCACTCCCACCAACGATGCCCGAGTATTTTGCAAATTTCTGAAATCTCTCTTCGCCAATTTGGTGCCCCGTGCAACATAAGTGATTCGCGAACCCATTTTTGTTAATGACCAGTTTGCAAAGGTCATGCAGAAAATATGGAGTTACTCACGTCTCTCCACGCTTTATCACCCACAAAACAAGTGGGCAAGTGGAAGTATCAAATCGTGGCTTGAAAAGATCCATGAAAGGACCATAGTGAAAACCGTGCCTCCTGGTCGGACAAACTAGATTGATGCACTATGGGCCCCTCCAGCACATCTTACAAAACACCCATCGGTTGTACACCTTACAAGCTTGTGTATGGAAAGCAAGCCATCCTTCCGATCGAGCTGAGCACAGAAGCCTATTGGGCCTTAAAAGCAGCAAAACTTCGATCCTGTAATTACGGGTGATCACCGAAAGTTCAACTCAATGAACTTAATTGAAGTTCGTGATCAAGCCTATGAGAACACTATGATCTACAAGGCCAAAACAAAGAGGTCTCCATGACTCAAGATCAAAACCGTGTTTTTTCAACATTGTGATCGAGTTCCTCCTCTTTAATTCCAGATTTAAAGATTTCTCGAGCAAACCTAAAATCCCGTTTGGAATGGCCCTTTCACCATCACTAGAGTATTTCCGTACGGCAACTGTTGAAGCTTTCTCAATCCAACGGTCCAAATGTCAAAGTGAATGGCATCGCGTCAAGCACTACTTTTGAGGGAACGTACCACACTTGTAGTTCCAGATCTCCAAACTTTCCCCAGTATCAATAAATCCTTGTGATGGGTCAAGGCATCGCGACCCTAAACAAGCGCTTCGTGGGAGGCAACCCATTGCTATTCCCGTAGTTGTGATATAAATAAGGTGTGTTTTATTTGTGAGATAGCTTGATCTATTCCATACCCGTGTATATCCATGTTGTAGTAATTGTTTATTGTCCAGGATTGCCCGGATTGTGAAGACTCTCAGTTTTGTCATTCATCAAGAGTTTCACATCCTCAGCTTCATTTGGGAATCCGATATCCTAATCTTATCGACTAACGTTTTTTTATCTTTTGGCATACCTGCATAAATGGCCCATAGATAATGTAAAACCCTTCAAAAACAACGAGGACGATGTTTAGTTCTAGTTTGGGGGGTTTATACTTCGGATTTGATTGTCCTGCGAGCATTTGTTACCACGAAACCCGTTTTTACCACCAAGAATAACCAAAAAATGAAAAAATTGAAAAATTTTTCCAAAAATATAATAAGTGTTTTGTCGCAGTTTTGCTTTTCTTTTGGTAGAAAAGAATAATTTTTATGACTTGATCGGGCGTGTTTGATCCAAGCTAGTTCCTTTAGGCCAGCTTTCACGATCCTATTAGCTTTGAATTTAATAAGGAGAAGAAACGAGAAATGAAATATTTAAATTATAATTATTTTAAGTGCTAACCAAGTTCTTCTAAAAACTTATACGAGTAACTAGTGCTTTTCTCTCCCGTGAAATCTAATCCACCTAAATCCATACGTACTCAATTTAATTCAACTAAGTCAATAGATGATATTCAGAAAAAGCGCTCAAATTTGTAACCTGAGTTTTCAAAGCGAGATTATTGTAGTGATTTAAAAGAAAAATGCCAAAGAAGCATGATGAAATGTGAATGCAAAAATGCATGAATATTGAAATTTTGCAATGAAGCATGCAGTTATATAATGGAGCAAGTAAAAGAATGTACGTGATATCCCACACCGCTATCAACGAGGTGGGGTTCAAACAAATACATCTTTACCTTCTAGGGATTTGGTGAGTCGTGATATCTCACTTGAAGAAAGGTCTATTGAGGGACAAACATAGACACCAATCCTTAGCACAAATTAAGGAATAAGGTGTTGAAGTTATTTCCCACTACCTATCTACGGGTGGTGTTTTTCAAACTAAGAACAGCCCGTCGTTTGTTGTGATATCCTACTCCGTAACCACGAGGTAGGGGTTCAAACTAAGCAACAGCATTCCTAAGCTTTAAAGAACTTAATGATTATGAGTTGAAAATATTGCAAAAAGTTCTAAAGTTTTAAATCTCGAAATAGAGATATAAAAAAAGAAAAGAATAAAAATTAAAAATAAAAATAAAAAAAAAAAAAAAAATTGAAAATAAAAAAAAAAGAATAAAAAAAAAAAAAAAAAAAAAACAAAAAAACAAGAAAAAAAAAATATAAAAATTAGAAGAAAAAAAAAAAAAAAGAAAAAAAATAAAAAAATAAAAAAGCAAAAAATACAAGGGTCTTAATAAGTTGTTGCTTTGAGTCATGATCATCTTGAATTATGACTATAAATAAGTTTGCCTATGGTTAAATTAAAATTGAGTACACACATTCAAAACGTATATCCCATGATGGAGTTGAAAACTCACAAGTCATAAGTATGGAGGGCTTAACATATAGACATATATCAACAATGAATCTTGTATAATATACTTAGCTTGGAACTGTAAAAATCGAGACGATGATTTATCCTAAGGAATTCGTAGATCACTCTACGGACGCTTCTCATTCTATGATCCCAGTGATAATAAATAAAGAAAGTCAAACTTGTTAAAAAATGAGAAAATCCAAAAATAATATTGTATTAGAGTTAAATCAAAAATGGTGAAAAAGGGGCTTACATGTTTAACTTCAAACTATAGCGTGAGGACACACAATACCTAAGTTTGGGGGATTTGATAAGTGCATAAATACAACATAACTTTTACCTCTAAAAAACTATCTTAAAATGACCAAAAAAACAGACAAAAACTGCCAAATATATGTTTTGTCTCTGCATTGTATTTGTGGCAGGAAGTGTATATCAACAAAAAGACAGAAAACCAGCCAAAATGACAAAACTGAGCATGGAAAGGAAATGAACTGTGCAAGATCAGGCCAAAGCCAAAAATGCCAAATCAGAGTCAATACTTGAGCGAATCAGTCAGTCAAACCTGGAGCGGAACTGAAGAAATACTTATTGGATGCAATCCTTAACCCATCTGATGGTCCGGAAAGCCCAATAGTATAAATGATGAAGACTGTGAAGACCAAATGGGCCCTGCAATCAATTTCAACAGCCCAATTGTGTGTGCAATTGACAAAGACTGTGAAGACTTTGAAGGCCCAATCCTAGCCCATTTGACAGCGATCTCAGCCATTAGTACACACAAAACCCACTTCAAAACCGTAATTGAGCTTGAAAAAGCCCAATAACCAAACACTTTACCTATTGTTCCCTAAAACCCAAACCCAGTGGGGCCAATACAAGCCCAAAGCACAAAAACCCAGCCCATTTAACCTTTTTTTTACAAAACCAAAGGGACTTGTTGTGTAATTTTCAAAAGTATTTATAAAGAAAAAGAGCTTAAATAAGAAGGGACTAAAACTGCCAAATGTCAATTCTTTTATTATGTATAAAGGCAGGGCTGGATTTGCATTTCCCAAAACTTCTTTAATTCTCTTTTGTTATAAAAACTCGGTGGGCCAAAAGTGTCACTTTCTAAACTTATTTATAACTGTTTTTTTTCGGCTTAAATGAAATGAAATAGAAAGAAAGATGGAGGGCCAGTTTTGCCTCTTCCCCATTCTTTTCTTTTAAACCTGCGAACCATAACTGTACCCCTTCCCCATTTCCCGCCAACCTTATACCCCCCTCTCCCACGGTTTATAGCCAATACCACCACCCCTAGTACATCTCCCAGCTCATTTCCCACCTCCCCATTACCCCTATAACCCTTCCCTGTTGACAATACACAAAAACCCGCACCCCTTTAATGGTGAGATGGTGTACAAAAGGAATGGAGGGCTAGGATTGCTTGGGAAGCTTTGTACTCTCACAGCAAACACAACCAAAGACCAAGAGAAGGCTTTGAGCTGCTATAAAAGAAAAAAAAGAGCAAGCCGAAGAACACACCATTTTTTACCATGTTTTTAGTTTAATTTTAATTTCAAGTCTTTCTTTTAAGCATTTAGTGTAATTCAGTTCATTTTAAAGTTTTATGTTGTAATATTTTCAGTTTTAATAAAAGTTAAAAAGTGCTTGTGATATTCCCATTGTCGAAATTTAAAGTTTGATGTTATCTGTTTAAACCTGTTTAAAATTGTATAAAAGTTGTTAAAGTGTGCTTGTAATCAAGTCTTTAAGCCTATACTTCACTAAAAAAGATAAAAAAAACCTTTTTATAAAATAAGGGGGTGTTTGGTTTAGTCTTAAAATGGGTCAAATTTGGGTTTGGTATGGGTCCACAAACACTCAGCCAACTATGGCTGAGTGAGGGAGTTTATTAGACATTTAAATCACAATATTTAGTGTAAAATAAGTTTTTAAGGGTCCTTTGCTTTCTGTCAAAGTTTTATAAGCCACAAAGTGTGCTAAACCACTTAAGCTGTGTAGACAGCTTAAGCACACCTTTAGTGTGCTTATTTAGTCATAAACTAGCCCCTTTCAAGAGCCTCTTGCTCTGTCATAACCAAATTGACCAAGCCAAGTCAAAGTACCTAAATGTCATTTCTTTGTGAACCCTTAATTTCAAGCCACAAAATCACAGACTTTTTCTTACCCAATGGCTCAAACTTTGAAAATAAGCTCATTTGCCTCCCTTTTTAATCTGTTTATGGTTGGATTTAGGTAAAAAGCCCTGAGTGCTTATTTCACAAAGCCAAAATAAGCCCCCTTGCCAATCCCTGCTCCCCTGGTGCTAGACACCACCATTCAGCCTCCCTTATTTAGCTTATTTTGTATTAAGCTCCTAGATATTTTAGCTTTTATTTATAGCTTATTAGTTGCCCTATAAGTCCCCAAAATCTTATAGCTTATCTCCCTTTCTAGGTTAGCTTAATTTAGGCCTTAAGTATCCATTTTTCTGTTTTTATAATAATCTGTCAACCTAGCTTATTTAAATTCCAGCTTACATAGGCTTATTAGGTGACCAAAGCTTATCATAGGGTACCCTGGCGCTATATAATCTGTCCCCCATAGTTTGTCAGCTTATCTGGCAGCTTAATCCCAATAAGAAAGAAATAATTAAGCTATACGCTTATTACCTTTCTGTCAGTCCAAAACCTTAAGTTTCTAGCTTATTTAGTGAGTAAAAAGCATAAGTGCTTTTACAAAAAATACTCCCTTGAGCCCCTTAACAACTTGCTTATAGCTATTTGATAATAGCTGTTTGGACTTGCTTTGTAAATCGGGTCCAACCTCAGGGACTGTTTAGGTAATTTTTGTCTTTTATAGTTTATAATTGTTAGTCCCCACTGTTAGTATGCCTTAGCTTCGTTAGTCCTGTCCTTTACCTAGTTAGTCCCAAAGGTTAACTTTAGTTTAGTTTATTTAATTTATTAATTAAATTAGTTAAGTTTTAATTAGTTTAATTACTTTAATATAAAACAGTAACTTGGGCATTTTTATATTTTTTAGAATTGTTAACTTTTCTATAATTAATTTTATTTTTTCAGAATTTTTTATAACTTTTATTTTTGTCTTTTTCTATTTTCTTAGTTTTAAATTATTTATTAATCTAGATAAAATTCATAAAAAATCAGAAAATTAATAAAAAAAAAATTTTTCTATTTATAACAGTTTCTTTGTCATAGTTCTAGGAAAAAATTAAAATTTAGTGTCGGCTTTACTTTTCATAGAAATTCAGTCTTAGTCCCGTTTATATACCCGTGCTTTTTATACTCGTTTTCTTTTCCGTTTTACATTCAAACGACCTCCGTTTTAGTTCTAGTTTTCTTTATTTTTCAAATTAAGTTAATTAGAATTTAATTTTGATTTTTAATTTAATTTAGCATTTATTTTTCTTAACTTTTAGTAATTAGGTTTCCGATACGAAATCTGTTCCCGTATTTTATATAAATTTAATTTTAGGAATTCCCTATAACTAATTTTTGTTTCCCGTAGTTTTTAAGATCCCCATTCCTATACTGTTTCCCCGTAGATTAAATTAGGTTTTAATTTAATTGAGTTTTTAGTTGTAATTATATCAGTGTTTCCATCATATCTACATATTCTCCACATCAATCTCATGGATCAAACCAGGATTACTTTCAATTGCAGCCTCGTTGGGACATACGACCCAGGAATATCTCTTCCGGAATCTTTTTATAATTGATTCTTATATATTTAATCTCTTTGTGTAGATTTTGACCTTTTGCCTTGGTTAAGGGCATTTGGTTGAGATTTGCATTTGTGTTATTTTATATATATACAAAGCCGCGAATCAGTGATTCTATCTCGTTTTCATGCAAGTATCTCAGGCTGTTGCAGCAAGCCAAAAGTCTTTGACATTGCAGCATTCACCTCTTAAACAAGTCCGAAATTTGCTAACATAGATAGCTATATCCTTCTCTATTCATGGCCACCAATACATGTCTCCAAGGTTATAGTACGTCTTATCCGCTCCCGGATGTACCAACTACCTTGATGCATGGGCCTCATCCATTTCACTTCCTACCAATGGAACCTAAATACGATCCATAAAATACAAACTCTCGTCTTCTTTCCTTTCCATCTGTTGATCTAAACCATGTAGCCTTTCTGCGAGTGCGTTCTCTTGCTTGAACGCCTCACTTTGGGCTGCCAGTATCATTCCTCTGTACTCCAGTACTAATTGGTCCATAGCCATCCGCTCAAACACGTCTAGTTTCACGCTATCGTTCCTCCTGGATGGTAGCGAATTTCATACTCATACTCACTATACAATTTAATCCATAAAGTACTAACCATCATCTGCCCTCTTTTCCATTTGTTGGTCCAGGTCACGCAGCATTTCTGCTGGCGCGTTCTCTACCTTGGACGTCTCACTTGGAGTAGCCAATATCTTGTCCTTAACATTTGACTGGATAGTCATGAACATTGCTCTTACTCGTCTTAGTTTCACTCTCCCTTTCTACTCAACGCATCAACCACTACATTTGATTTATCGAAGCGTCACACAAATCATTCTTCAAGGTCTAGAAAGCCTCTTCTCGTTTTGCGCCCCACTCATACTTCTGATTCCTCTCAGTTAGGGAAGTAAGGGGTTTAACAATCTTAGAAAAGTGCGATTAAACGAAGGTAAGTAACCTGCAATCCTAAGATAATCATATCTCGGATAATGTCGTAGTTACTTCCCAATTCTTCACTGCCTCACACTAGTAACCTTAGCATACAACTTCTCCTTCCTCAGTACTTCCAACACTAACTTCAAATGAACCCCATGCTTCTCTTCTTAACAAACGACACTATTGCTCTCACGAAAATGACTGGTGTCGAATGAAACCCTTGTCTTCAACTTATCGAAGTTGTTCAGACAATTCGCTTGCATTCCAGGGTGTTAGACGATATGGAGACTGCAACAGCCTGTCACTCCATGAACCAAATCTATGCGGAATTCAACTTGTCGTCGTGTTGGTCATCGACAAATCTTTCGGAAACACATCAATAAATCTCGTACGACAGAAATATCACTCAATTTTGGTTCATCTACCTTTGTGTTCACTAAGGTTTTCACGACTCCTTGAGTACGTTCACCATGAACCCGAAGTATCTCATCACCTTCCAATGGTATTCTAACCACCTTCTCATGACATACTATCACAAACTTCCTCTTGGACAACCAGTCCATTCCCACAATCACATCGAAGCTTCCACGATTCAACGATATCAATGAACTACAAGGGCTACAACAATATAATAGGATAACAAACGAATATCGAGTCAAAGGCTAGAATGCATATATGAGATTCCACGTATGCAAGTAGACGTGGGTCAAATGGCATAAGAATCCTTTAAAAAAAATACGTATATGCACCGAGTAAAAACGTAACAAAAGAAAACCAACAAGCGTACCACGACAAATGTACACATAAAAAAATCAATACTAAAGACGGAAATTCTTATACCAATTATCGACTTTACTCGAAAGACCAAATTAAATAATGTTTTTATAAAAATCGATTTAAATTAAGAAAGCCACTTTAAGTATAAAAAATCAATCATAAAAAATAATAAAATTGTCTTAAATGTAATCTTTGAAAAATTCATTCTGGTTGTCACAAAAAATTATAGAGATGGTTATCTAATGGTGTATCGTTCTACCCCATATAATCACTTTAAACCAGCTTTTTATAATAAAATAAATTTTATTTAACCACTCAACAATTTTCATATCCTATTTGCATAGACCATTTAAACATATTCTATTTACAAGGATCATTTTAAACACAGTTTTTCTCAAACACTAACACAATACTTCAAAAGGACTTTTATAATTAGACATCAATTATGAAATATGTTACTCAAACAAAAGACACCATAATACCAAAAGGGATCGTAAAACACCGTACAGACTCTAACACAATTCTATTGTTTGAAAACGAAAGAAAATACCAGGAACCATATACTCAAAATAAAATCAAACGAACTCGTACAAGAAAACTCTTGCAAGATGTTTACCACCCAAATGAAACGTAAGGTCTTATCCAAAATAACGATCAACAGAGCAAACCTAAAAACATCGATACTAACACGTCGCCAACGGGTTACGAACACCAAGGGATATACAAAGAAGGGAGAAATGATCCACACTAATATGTTAGGAACAATTAGTGCTTAAAAGAAACCTTTGATACTCATACGAGTAATCAATGCAACGAAAGAACTAACAAAACGCGCCTATATCTGAAAGAGCAGATTCCGAACAACCAATATACATCGAAACGTCGAATAGGAAAAATCGGGTATCCTTACTAACAAAGTACGATGAAGGGATGCTAAGCTTAGACTTAGGAAATCCAAACAAACAACCGAGCAAACAAGCAACCTCTATAATAGCAATACTAGGTATCCGCAAATACTAGATAGCAGGGAAACTTACTATCTATACAACTCAGCTTAACATATCCTCCAATTAGGGTAAGAGAATAATTCTCTACCCATACTACCATCCTTATCATGAATACACATATCAATAAAAAACATTTACACTACCATCTTACAACCAAACACAAATAAATGCAATCATGGTCACAAGTCTACGTGTGTGATGCCTTTATAATTATGTTGGCCACCATAATTATAAGTGCCTCCTTTCACACGTGTACTTACTTCCAAGATTACCCATATCAATCATAATTCACATATAAGCACATATACCACATTGCACCTCTTAAACCACTCTAACTTAACACATAAAGGATGCTCCATCAAACAACTACTTACCTATATCAAAATAAAGTCGAAACGACATAAAGGAACGAAGGTCTCGCAACGACTTCCAAAATACGAAATATCTGAAAGAAATAATCAATAACAACATGACGAGGTAAAGGACGGGATAAACTTATGCTGGGCCTCGCTTGGGTTTGACTTTGCCTCCGCAAGAATCACCCGACTCCGCGGGTCCAGCCCTACTACGCGCATCCGACAAACGATCAACTATCCTATCTCCTTTGGTTCCACAAGAGGCTCCTTATAACGCTCAAGTCCAGTTGGGAAAATGGTTCCCCAACGAGACTTCTTACGGGTGGGGGAAAACATAACTAAAATACTAAGAAAGTAATACATATCATATCAGATAGTGGTAGGCAAAATAACTAAAATGACAACTTAGCAAAATATAAAATATATAAGCTATGCAAAAATAGATGGGAAGCATAGCAGTTATAGCATTAAACACTTAAGCCCTAAATGCATCTACATGAAGGACCCCTAGGTTATAGTCTAGGCTCAACCACCTACTTCTCTATAACCAAAGGCTCTGATACCAATCTGTCACACCCCGCCAAGGCGGAAACACGAGGCGTAACATCATGGATATCATCACAACACAATGGTGTCAACAATAGAGAATCACTAAATGCATAACTAAATATAAAAGACACAATGTGTCATGACAATACCAAAAAAACAAAAGAAACCGCACGACGTCTTGTATTAATGATAAAGGGTCTCATCAATACAAAGACATAAATGACTTACGAACCTAATAAAATCAAATAGCATTCAAAAGAATCCATCGACAACAACACTAATAAAACTCAGAGCGAACCCAAATTGGCACTCCACGGTCCTTCAGCCACCACTTTTACCTTATACATCCACATGATGCTCACGCCCGAGCAAATGATGCTTTAAAAAGTCCACACAATGGTTGGAGAGATCATAGATTAAGACACAAGAACAAAAACCTATCAAACAATTAGCTACGATTAAAAAAATATCATAACAACCATACGTGTCCTGCAGTCCACGTATACATCACATCACTCACAACAGGGTCATGGGTAGCTCACTACCCTCCGATCGGAACACAAAGTTAGTAGGTATTATTTCAACCCTTCAGTTGGATTTGATTGAGTAGTAAACACCACTCTCCAACCGAACTCACATACCTCAAAACGCCTCCAATTGAACACAAAGCCATGGAGCGTACCACATAAACGCCTCCAATTGAACACAAAGCCATGGAGCGTACCACATAAACGACTCCAATTGAACACAAAGCCATGGAGCGTACCACATAACATATAAACACATAATCACAGCAACTAAAACATTTAAACTCATAGCATCATTTTCACCCCAAGAAAACATAAGAAAAATGGGCTATGAAACTCACCTGATGCTAAAGCAATTCCCAAAATCCTCGCACACAGCTAAACAACAAAATAACACGTGTTACACGCTACTAAGCCAAAAGCTTAAGCACATGTAACAATCATATGATGGATGTCTAAGGTGTTTATTTACCCTCATGGGTCACCCCGACACCATGCCCAACATTTACCAATTCGTTTACACACTTTTTCAATGTTCAACAATTTACCCGAAAACGCAGAATTTTAGTGTCACTTTACCATTTTCTAAACCACACCTACTGACCTTTATAAATTTTACCAAAAATCACAGGTTCAATATCATGAGTTTATTATCTCCATGATTTTTCCACTAATTTATTTCCCCTCTTAAGTGCCCCAAATAAAATCAAACTTTTAACTACTTAGTTTCGGATTTGATTGCACACTAAAAAGTTTGGACCTAAAATACTTAGACTCCAAATCAGAAGCTCTCCTTTGGGGGATTTTTAATAGACACATAAAACTAAACTCCTGTAGGTTGGCTAATCGTAATTCGAATTTTGAGTGAGGGTTTTACACCTCGTAATCTGACCTAAATCTGATTCGTATTTACTGTTTTGACCACTTTTCTCGTAACCAATTTTTGAATGACTTCCCGACCGTAAAAACTTTTGAGGCCGGATGTTCTGGAAACTAGACTCTCTGAGCTACACCATAGGCACCGAAATCACAATAATTTATGCTTCTAACCTTTAGATATTCACGAAACAACACAGCCCTAAATTATGCTTGAAACTAAATCAAGTTTTAACGCATTCCAAACCAAACCGAACACACCATCATACTTATAATTCATCCCTAATCATTATTAACTAGTTTAATTATATTAATTTACAGATTTTATAAAACCCTAATTATCCATCTTAATAATTGTTACATGATTTAAACTAAACAAAAACATAATTGAAACATACCTAAACCTTGATTCTTGTATCACTTAATCACCAACTCGTTCTTGATTAAAAAAAATCTTTTTTTGAGTGCTCTTTGTATTGTGCAGGAAGTGGATATCTATCTAAAAGACAGAATAACCAAGCTCAAAATGACAAAACTTTGAGCATGACTATTGCAATAGACTGTGCAAAATCAACTGGCAAAGCTCCTCTAAACAATGTCAAAGTCAGATACGTCAATACAGAAGATCAGCAGTCAAATACCGGAGCCGGAACTGAAGAGTACTGTTGGATGCAATCTTAACCCATCTGATGGGCCGGGAAAGCCCAATATTATGATTAAAAGTGATCTGTGATGACCAAATGGTGCCCCTCAATCAATTATAACAAACACCCATTTTGTGCAATTGAACAAAGACAGGAGACTTGAAGGCCCAATCTACCTAGTTACAACAGCCAATCTCAGCCTTTTACACACTAAACCCTCCAAAACCTTATTGGGCCTTAAAAAGCCCAATAACATAAGCCTAAACTCAATTGGGCCCAATACAAGCCCAAATAGCAAGCCCAATACAAGCCCAACCAAAAGTCCACCAAAATCCTTTTTTATTAAAACTTTAGGGACTAAATGTGTCATTCTTTAAAAGTCGTCATTTACATCAAAGAAAAGTGGTAAAATAAAGCCAGGACTAAAACTTGCCAAATGGCAGTTTTCCTTTTATATTTAATAAAACTGCAGGACCAAATTGCAAATTGCCAAAACTCTTTTTCTTTTAATTTAAAGACAACGAACAAAGGGCCATTTGTGCCGACTAATCTTCTAACTTCTTTATTAACTAATAATCGGCTTAACAACAAAATGAAAATAAAGGAAAGATGGGGGGGCATTCTTGCCTCTTCCCAATCCTTTCCTTTTAAACCCTGCAACCCACCCCTGCCATAAGCGCGCACTCCCTCCAAAACACACAACCACATCCCCAATCTTCCCACGGTTTTTGCCCACAACCATCCTCTTCAGCTCACCTCCTCACTCCATTTTTCCACCTTAACCACTGTCCCCTAATATCTCCCTCTCCCTGGCACAAACACTCAACCCCGAAAACCCTTTCAATGGTGAGATGAAGAGAAGACCAAATGGAGGGCTAGGATTAAGTGTGACTGGCTTCCTACTACTCACACCAAGCCAGCCCAACGTGCAAGAAGTCTTTGACAGACCATCTATAAAAAGAAGACTAGTAACAAGAGACAAAGAATAAAAATCCCTTTTTACTTTCTTAGTTTAATTTAATCAATTTGCGCTTTAAAAATCATTGTACTATCTGTTTCTTATTTTCATGTTTTTATTGTAATATCTTTCAGTTCTTTAATAAAAGTTAAGTGTTTTTGAGAAATTGCATATTGTCTTTGAAATTTATCAATCAGCATATAAAGCTGTTTAAATCTGTTAAATTGGTTAAACAAACATGTGTAAAAGATATTAGGGTTCACGTTCTGAATCACTTATCTCAGCCTAAATTTTAACCCAAAATCAGTTAAAAAGCTATTTTATATATTTTAAGGGTGTTTGTTTAGACCCCAAAATGGGTCATTTTGGGTTTTGGTATGGGTCAAGCTCACGCAGGCCAAACTTGGCTGAGTGTGTAGCCTTATTAAGCCCTTTTAAATCACAACGAAACTTTTAATTAAAAAATAATGTTTTTAATGTTTTTTTTGGTTTCTGTCAAAATTTGAATAAGCCAATTTGAGCTTAAAGGCTTAAGCTGCTTATGCAGCTTAAGCACACTTTTGTTGTGCTCTTCATTGTTGTGTTTCTAGCCCTTCTTTTCCAAACAGCCCCTCCTTTGTTTTCTGTCTTTGCGTTTGACCAAGCATAGTCCAAGTTTAGCTATGCATTGAATCTATGAAAACCTTCACCTTAAGAAGCCCCATTATCAGCCAGCTCTTTTCTTAACCTATAGAAGCTTAAAATTTTGATATAAGCTCATTGACCACCCTTGTAAATCGTTTGTGCTTGGACTTGGGCTAATATACACTTGAGAGCTTCTATTGCATAATCTTCAAAAAAGTCTTAACTCACTGGTTTGCCTCCCCTGGTGCTAGACTCCATAGTCAAACCCACTTTACGTAGCTTACATTTAGATAATAAGCCCTTAGGATCTTGTTAGCTTTCTTAATTTTATAGCTTATTAGTCTGCCCTATAATCCATAAAATTCTATACTATCTAACTTTCAGGTTAGTTTTAATTTAAGCCTTAAAGTTCCCTTTTTTCTGTTTCCTTATACAAAAAAACTGTTAATATAATCCTAAGTACTGCTGCCCAGCTTATTTTAGGGCTATTCTAAAAACATACATATTTAGGATTTCCCTTTTCCCTAGCACCTATTTCCCTTAGTTTTATAGCTTCATTGTGCCTTAAACCCCTAAAAGAAAGAAAAATAAGCTAAAAAAGCTTATTTATTAGCTTTTTGCAGCCCAAAAGCTCACATTTAGTGAAGCTATTCTTTCGAATTCAGCTTATGTCCTTTATTAAAAATGCTCCCCTTAAGCCTCGAAAAAAAAAAAAAAAAAAAAACAAGTTTGCTGCTTTGCTTTTGCTAATAAGCAACTGCAACTTAGATCCCCCTGCATCGGGGTCCACTTCAGGGTACCATTTGTGTGTAATTTTGTGCTTTTCCTAGTAAAAGTCATTGTTATCACCTGTGGTTAGTTAGCTCTGTTACCCTGTTAGGCGTGTCCTTAAGTCCTTTCACTGTTAGTCCTTTAGTTATAACCACAGTTAGCCTTATTTTAGTTTTAACACTTAATTCAATTATTCATCTAAATTAACGAGTTTAATTTTCAATTAGTTTAATTACTATTGTTATTTAAATCTCAGTTAAAATTGGGCATTTTATATTTTTTAGAATTGTTAATTTTTTCTTTATTTAATTTTATTTTTTTCCATCACATTTTACACACATAACTTTTATTTTTTTCTTTTCTTCTATTTTCTTAAGTTTTATTAGGTATTAATCTTTTAACAAATTCATAAAAAATCAAAAATTAATAAAACAAATTTTTTCTTTTTTATAAGAATTTTCTTTGTCATTTAGTGTCTAGGAAAAATATAAATCTTTATGATACAGTGCTTAATTTTTCTTAATTTTCAGTCTTAGACCCGTCTTTTACCGGGTGCATTTTATACCGCTTTCTTCGTTTTACATTCAAACGACCTCCGTTTAGTTCTATTTTCTTTATTTTATCAAATTAAGTTAATTAGGATTTATTTTCATTTTTAATTTAATTAGCATTTATATATTTCTTTATGTTTAGGTATTTAGGTTTCTCGATAAACCTGATATCACATTACCCCATATTTGTTCAGTCTATAAACTTTATTTTAGGATTTCCTATAACTGACATTTTGTATCCCGTATTTTAAGATCCCCATTCCTTATACCTTGTTGCCGGCTGTAGGATTAAATAGGTATTTAATTTAATTAACTTTAGTTTTTAATTATATCAGTGTTTCCATCATTCAATTTCCAATCAAATCAGATAAATTCAATTGCACTAGCCGTCGTTGGGACCATACTCCCCGGGATCATTCTCTCGCCGGAATCTTTTTATAATTGATTCTTATATATTTTGATTCCTCACATTGTAGAGTTTCTGACAACCACCTTTTCCCCTTAGGTTAAGGCATTGGTTCTGAGATCTGCATGTTGTGTTATTTCCTACGGTACCATCAAACGAATTCAGCGCTCCATAGCATAGCTTAAGCTTTAGGCTTAGGGATATAAACCTTCTTATCCTTTCCCTTGCCTTTAACCTTATTCTGGCCTTTTATGCATTAGCGATTTCTTAGTTGGCCTCTGAAATTTACCACCTCTAATCATCATTACTTTGGTGTTTTCATCAGCTTTTTCGTAGAACCTTTCTCATACTTCAAATAAGGCATGATCAAGTGACACACTTTCCCCAATGGTCTTCCCCATGTTATGCAATTGTAATTTCCTTACAATCCCACAAATCTTTAGTAAGGCCATTAAGATATCAGCCTACTGTGATTATCTTGTGGTAGTGACATAACCAAGACGTCCTGTATTCGCACACATATCCTTCCACTTAAGGACATAGTCAGCAACCGGTTTACCTCCTCTTGTTTCCAAGCGATAGGAAAGATTGGATTAAGTCAAACTCTCCACTCCGCTTGTTTCTCAAACAAGTAGATCTAAAGCTCCTGAATCATGTACATAAAGACGAATAGTGCATTTCAAACTGTCTATGAATTTGTCATACTCCCAAGCATAAGACAAGCAATCTCAGTATGAGCATCATATAGAGCTGTCCACTGAGCCACAATGTTAGGTTCAGCACCAGCCTCAGGAGCAGGAGGTAAAGGCTGTTCAATGACATGCATTTTCTTCTCGACTCTCAAGACTAACTTAAGTCGAGCAAACCAGTCATTGAAGTTATTACCAGAAAGTTTTTCTTTTTCAAACATCGACCTGAAAGCCGAATGGTTTATGTTTTGAACAGGTAGTGCCATCTACAAAAACATAAAAGTTCAAGAATTAGTATTTTCGATAATACTCCTTGAAGAAAATTAATTACCCATGTTTAGTTAAATAAACAATTAATTTCCTAAGGTTAGGACCCAACTTGACATACCCCCACCACATCAGTTGATCTGCTAGTGATGGTGTATTCAAAAGGTAATCAACGATTGATAATTCACAACTTTTGCAATTCCTAAACCATATGGGACTTACTTTATTACAATAATGTCTAGTAAGCATGTTTCATCCCATCTATGCCGCGTGTTAACAGGTCTAACCACAACAACGCTAAGTCGTCCAATTTCAAAACAGTAATTATGTAACACTCACCGTCTCACGGAAAAGCGTATAATTACCTTGTGATTGCAAATCTACACACGTCTCACGCATAGTAAAGAGCAATCAACAAGTGTTTTTACAAATTGGATGGCAATAACTTAGTTGGAAAAGGGTATTTTATTTGACGTGTCAAATATGTACGAAGAAGCATGCATACATCTTCGTATCATTGATTTTAATAAAAACTATTACTCAATTTAGTTATTATTACGGTATCACCTATTATCATCGTATCTTATACATAAATAGTGAGACCTTAAAATTGACGATTCAACGTGTTTCCAAATCTAAAGAGTTATATCTTTTTTCAAAAAAAATAACACTGTAGTGACATGCCATGGTTCACGGTAACTCCAATCGAACGCACAAAGAAGCGGAGAATCAGGTCAGCGCGAAGCGTATTAAAAACCTGAATTCTTTAGGAATGTTGACCACTCCGCCTTAAACTTCTCTTATAGTTTGTTCTAGTGGATGAGCCGTACTTCCCATGAGTCCATAGCGTCTAGTTTTATTCATAAAAAAACTTTAATTTTGGAAACACATTATGAACTATAAATTGCTAGTCTAATCATGGAAGATTTTATATCGGATGTAAGCCGAATCCACTTTTGACTTTTTGCATTATATAGTCCATAATAAATCTTATTTCGATAATCATTAGTCATGTTTATATTTGTTTTCTGAAAAACCCTTTTATTTTCTCACAAGTCAAGAACTTAAAATAAAACATATAAACATCAACTAAACTAAATAACATTTATTTAAACTCACTTAACAATTAAGGCATGCAAACCATTAAATATGATCCTAATTATCCAATAATTTAATCATGTATTTATTCACATAAGGCTCCTTCGTCCTATAAACTCCGGCCACATCCATCGATATAATCGATTGCGTAAGCCTTATATAAATAAATACCACATAGCACATAAATCTTTTAACTATTTTTAGGCCCCATTAATTCAATAATAAGGGTCTTCCCGAATTCTTGAATCATGGATCTTACCAATTAAGAAAATATTTAAAATTATGCGTATCTTGATCATATTTAAACCAAATCCGTTTAACAAATTAACAAGATTTAAATATCTAATATCAATCCATGGTAAATTTGCATGATTTTATCATGGATCTCCATTAAAAATTAACAAACATAAAACTAATTAACAATTAATACATCAAGTTTTATATATAAAATTGCATACAACCTAGATCTCGTCTAATTAATTTTATTAACCGTCAAGATCAAATCTTTTTAACAAAAAAACGCCAACGTGGCATTAAATTAATCGCAAACCCTAATTTGTCCAATTTTATTACTTGTAATTAAAGATTTTACACGATGGCTCGTGATGCCACTGTTGGGTTTTAAGATCTAATTAACCATATTAATTAACACGAGTACGCAGCGGAATAAAGATAACATGTAGAATACATTAATTAACAAGAATCGAAGAAGTATACCTTTTAGCACGAAATGATACACCGTTTAAAGGTAACCGAAAACCCCGTCTTCTATATACGCTGTGTATAATGTCACACTCGAAACCACAAGAATCAAAGTATGATTCCTCTAAGCTTCCACACACAATACGTTCTTAGCAAACAATGAAGTATGCTAGTACTAGTAGTGTATTAGCAAACGATCAACGAATCTTGACAATCAAGCAAACCGAATAACTCTTGTTCTTAGAGTCGAACCACACCACCACTGAAACCCTTTGTGGGTTTTTGTGATCGAACTAGAAAGAAAACCAAGTCACTGAAACCCTTGTGTGGGTTTAAAACTAGTCGAGCAAAAGGAAACAAAGACAATATATGTTCTCATTTTCTGCATCGTCTTATTTAATGAAATACAATAAAATTGAAAAACATAAATATTATTAAAAACTACACCCACTAAGTAGTTGCTAAAAAAATATTAATTGGTTGCCCTAATGTACAAGTTGTCCACAATACTATTTTAACATAAAATAATGAGGTAAAATTACTAAAAAACCAGTTGCCCAAAGTACAGTTGTCCCAAAATGTAAAAGTTGTCTTATACAAAACATGTATAAATACCTTACACATACCTGGTTAGTTTGAGAAAAGAACATTGAAAAGGTAAAAGAGGCATTTTCAATATGGTTTTGGAGTCTTTTAAGAATTAGCTAAATGTATTTATAACATTTATGATCTAATACACGATTTTCCATTAGCTTAAATTCGTTAAAAGTGGACAACAAGTACACTGCACCAAATTGTGGTTAAATTTAGTAGTAATCATGTCTAAGCTCTTTAGGAACGGTTCCAAAAGCATCTCAAACATTTCCAAGCTATAAATCATAACACAAGAGTTAATCGGAAAATATTTTTGTTTTTAAACAGACTCTCAAAATCGGCGGTCAGAGACCCTTTGGCCGTCGGTTTTGACCAAACATCTTTTCAAATTCACCAAAACCGTCGGTGAGATACCATGCCGTCAGTTTGGACCATGTTTCCAAAATATTTAAAGAAAATTAAGAAATACTTTAACTATTTCCATATCAATATTAAAAAAAGCACATAAACTCTAAAACTATTAAAACTACTAGGTTCTAAATTAAGCAAAAACTAAAAATATAAATGAAGACACAATACTCAAGTAACCATCATATAGAAACATAAATTGAACAAAACAAGAGATACAAAATTATTATTAAGCAATTAAACTAAGTAAAACACGAAGTAACCAAGAAAACAAAAAAAAATTAAAAACAGATTGTTAAAATTGGTAGTCATAGTTGACAGTCAGTTTTGGCACCTTCGTCTACAAATGTTTTTACATTTTGTTTGTTTTGGGGAATTTAATCGATATTAAACCAAATCTCGACAAATTAACAGAGTAAATTATTAAAACGTGGAAAACGAGGGCGCCATAAGTTTGCTACATAAGAACCAAGAGTGGATTTCAGCGCACCATTAACGTAGGGATTTCTTGTCTATCAATATATCTCCATGATGAGGTTCATCTATAATATTAGTGGTTATTGGCCTCTTCCCTAAGGTGTAAGAAGAAGCGGATGGTGGAGCATGAATTCACACATGATCTTCATACAAAAGTTTCATTTCTTCTTACATATATGAACTAGTTGTTTCAGCATCTATATTGTTTTACATATGACATTTATATTTTCAATAGTGAAACAATTAGTTCATATACAAAAGAAGGAATTGAAAATTTTGAATGAAGATTATGTGTGAATTCATGCTCCGCCATCTACTTCTTCAACCTTAAAAAAGACGAGAGACTATGATTACCACCAACGAACCTCGTCATGGAGATATGTTGATAGTTAAATAAGATAAAAAAATGGCAATAATTTGATTCATGAACTACTGTATTGGATAAGTATCTTGTGATATTTGTGAACCATTTGATAAAAAATATGGATTGTGATAGTTTGCTATGATGGAAGCTGAATAGCTTTGGATTTCCCTATTGAGTTAATCATTTTAATAATCATTATACTTTACCTAATTTACTTTTATAACCTTATACTTGAAAAATGTTCTGTTCAGTACAAAATACTTCATTTTTTGTTCTTTTATGGGTATTATGTGACGATTTTGCCCTTCAAAATTTTAAAACTTCTATTATCCGAGAGGGAAAAAAATCACAAAACGCAATAAATGGACAAAAAATAAAGTATTTTGTATTGAAAAGAACATTTTTCGAGTATAAGGTTATAAAAGTAAATTAGGTAAAGTATAATGATTATTAAAATGATTAGCCCTTTCCTATTCTATCTCTTATCGCCAGAGATGTTTTCATATCAATTCAACTGCAGCTTCCAAGTCCATATTTAGCATTAATAGTCGAGTTTTGTATATATATATATATATATATATATATATATATATATATAATCCGGATCGATTGAGAAGGGGATCAAATAAGAAGTTTTCTTAAAATAAGAAGGATAAGAAGTAACTATAACCGCATATCCGAGATGCACCGACTTAAATTAGATGCATCTCTATAATCTTAGATGCATTATAACGCATCATAATGTGTTTTCTAGCTTTTAATTAGATGCATATACGTATATTAGATGTATTTCATTTTTTCTCTTGTTTTTTGTTCCTCTATATGTGCCAAAATTATGAAAATCAATTTGCATCATCTACGCATTGAATTAACGTTCGAAACTCAAAATGGTGCATCTAAATGAATAAAAATGCATCTAAGGCAAGTCATTGCATCTCAAATATTTTGTTTTAGTCACTTCTTATCACTTCTTATTTTAATTTACTTCTCACTGGATCCCTACTCATATATATATATATATATACACATAGTCGTTAGTCGTTTGGCATGTCATTCGACTTAGTGATGTTCAAGCTGAGGCTTGAGGTTAATGTGGTACTTCAGCAAATACCAAACAGATGCCCTAAAAAACTAAACAGATCCCTAAAAAATCTTTTATATAGCCAGAAAAAATAGGGCATCTGTTTGGTTTTTGAGTTTTTTACAGACCATTATATCGATGCATATTTGCCTGAAAAAACCAATTTTTTGTCTGAAAAAATTAGGTATCTGTTTTGGTATTTTTAGGGGCATCTGTTTGGTTTTTTTGAGTTTTTCTAGGTTTTCCTCCAAATATGGTTTTCACCCCTAGAACCCATCCCCTATGAATATATATATATATATATATATATATATATATATATATATATATATATAATCCGGATCGATTGAGAAGGTTTTTATTTTGAGAAGATTGAGAAGGTTTTCAAAAATGATATATTTTTAACTTTCATTCAAGTTTTTTAGCATCGATATATTTCTATAATCTTAGATGCATTATAACGCATCATAATGTGTTTTTTAGCTTTTAATTAGATGCATATACGTATATTAGATGTATTTCATTTTTTCTTTTGTTTTTTGTTCCTCTGCATATGCCAAAATCATGAAAACCAATTTACACCATCTACGCATCGAATTAATGTCGAAACCCCCAAAATGGTTCATCTAATTGAATATAAATGCATCTAATGCGAGTCCCGTTCTGCAATCTCAATGACTTTTCGTTTTAGTCACTTCTCAACTACACTTCTTATTTAATTTACTTCACGCTGGATCACTACTATATATATATATATATATATAGCATAATAATATAGGTTAGTATCAAATATGAAGTTTCCTTAAAATAAGAAGGAAAAAAGTAACATAACCGCAATATCCAGATGCACTGACTTAAATTAGATGCATCTCTATAAAATCTTAGATCATATAATGCATCATAATTGTGTTTCTTACTAGCTATTAATTAGATGCAAATACGTAGTTTAGATGCATTTCATGATTTTCTCTTGTTTTTTGTCTCTAAATCGTGCCTAAATCATAAAATCCCCAAAAAAAATTTTTTTTTTATTTGGCAACGCATCTACACAATCAAATTAACTCTTCGAATGCATCATAAATGAAAAAATGCATCTAATGAAAGGTCGTTTGCATCTCAAAATGTGTGGTTTTAATTCACTCTTCTCAACCGACGTCTTATTTTAATTATTACTTCTCACTATGGATCCCTACTATATAGTGATATATATAAAAATACACAAATTCGTTAGTCGTTTGCGGCTAATGTCATTCGACTTAGTAGAAGTACAGTCTGAGGCTTGAGGTTAGTGTGTACTTCAGCCATATTCCATTGTACTATATTGCCTTTTTGGATTTACTATAAACTTACACAGGTTTGTTAACCCCTTTACCCAAGAATATATATATCTATATATATATATATATATATATATATATAATATATATATATATATATATATATATATATATATACATATATATATATATATACATTTATATTATATATTATATATAAGCATTTGACCATTTAATGCCACGTCATAATGCCATGTCCCCATTTTTTTTGTAAATTTCGTTTTTTTAAATGCTTTTATTTGTCATCAGTTTTTTTTGGAAATTTCGTTTTTATTTATTTATTTTATTGTAAAATTCGGTTTTTAAAAAATTAGCAAATTATGTTCATGGTAAGATTTGAACCTGGGTCTGCTAATTCACAAACAAACACCTCAACCAATGGAGCAAGTCAAAAATTATGATATACAATGAAAAATCAAATATGTTATGCTTTTAAAAAAAATTCTCTTTTAAGATTAATTTGTAAGTTAAAATATATATCATGAAAAAAGAATTACTTCTAATTTAAATATGTTGGATAGATATAATCAAAATCATAATCCTACGTTATTTTACTGGTCGCGTTGAACACAGGATGGTGCAAGCGATTTCATTGTGTTTTATTGGACTTATTTGTATGAGTAATCAGTTGAAGTGTCCAAGAAGAGTTTAGATCCGGAAGAAGTAAGTGACATCTCTTTTAGGGGCATTTACATGTATCCCCAAAAAAACTTCAATATTTACATATTTCCCTAAACATGCTTCAATTTCATTGTACATTATGCATTGAAAACTTGTGTTTTAGGGAAATATTTTAATTAATGAGTTTTCATTGGTAAATATAAATTCCCCCTCTCTTTTATAACCGTAGCTACTAATCTTCCATGTAATATTGTTTTTTCCCTTTGTTTGCCAGGTTGTTGATAATGTCGGTCTTCTTTTACGTGGTATAAGTAGGACTAACATTCAGAGAGGACAGGTTCAAGCCATGGTTGATTTTTCAGGTATAATAGCTTAGTTGATGATAATGCAGATCACGTCAAGGACTTGTCTCTTTTAAAAGAGCATGTAAAACCAAAGGCTCATTCATGTGATAATTTTGGTATAAAAGAATCTATTGTGTCGAGGGAATAAGATAATTGGAATGACAGGAAAGATAAGAGCGTTGCTCCTTCTAAAGAGTTGAGATTACATTGGGACTTGAATACAATGATGGATGAATGGGTGGAACCGTGTGATGATTTGGTGGCTGAACGGGACCCTCATGATAGTTGTGTATGGTTTAAAAACTTATTAAAAGGTTGCAAAATAGATGTGTGAAGGCGGTTAGGTTTTTAACGAAAGAAAGCTGCTAATAGTGTACAACAAAATAAGTCGTTTCTACAGTACCCCCAGTTGCAATCATCTATCATAGTTTGATGATGAAATTATTACGAGAAGACGAGGAAGAAGAAGAACTCGTTCGGTTGTCACTAGGAAGGAACTCGTTCGGTTGTCACTAGGAAGGAACTCGTTCGGTTGTCACTAGGAAGGAACTCGTTCGGTTGTCACTAGTAAGGAACTCGTTCGGCTCAAACTAGAATATGCTAGTTCGGTTGACTCGATCGGCTTACTCGTTCGGTTTCCTTGTTCGGTCCAACTCGTTCGGTTCCAACAGTTACGAAACTCAAATTTTCAAAACTCAAAAAAACACGATTTTTAATGGTTTTTAGCAAAAAATTCTTGTACAACTAGTATTACTAACCCTATAGGAACAATAAAAATGAAAACTTTAAGGTTTTTAAGCCAAAAAATTTGAATCACTAATTTGCTCTTTGTAAAGGTTTTTGAACACTAATCAAACACAAAAACTAAACACACCACTCCATGGCTCTTGATACCAATTGTAGAATACTAGTAATCTTAAGATCAAACCAAGAACAAGAGTGAGATGTGGGTTGTGATGTTAGAGAGAGATTGGATGGAAAATGGATGAATTGTATAAATGAAGTAAATGGAAAAATGGAACAACCAACCCTCTCCAAGACTAGGAGAGGGCCTATAAATACCACTATGGAGGCCGGCCATGGGCTTAGTTGGGCCTCCCATGGGCCTTGGGCCGGACTAGATTACTAATCTAATCATTATACTAACTACGAGCTAAGACCTGTTACAACTTGGAAGTGACCGACACTTTTCGTGTTTCCAAAATCCCCCCTAAAGGGAAGGTCACTCCAATTTACAAACTTTAACCTACATACTAATGCTTTATCCATAGCCTTAGCTCATGACTCTTAGACTTTCTTTTGATGAATATAGTTGTGGTGATTCATTGACTACTGGCATTGACTTGTTCCTTGATCTTGTAATTGACATTGTGATCTTGAGCAGCTTGAGATCATTAACCAAGCATAAACACATTGCCATCATTGAAACTTTGCCCACCCTTGTGGACTTGCGACTAACTGGACCGCGACATGCTCATACCATCATGAAAGCTATTAATGTTGCATCTTTCTTGAAATTCTTTACTTAACACTTTCGCCACTTCTAGAAGATGTGTGGTATCAGAGTAGCGGAATTCTTGAAACATGTACTTGAGCTTTCATGATGTCTTTATGTTTATCGGTCGAGTATGAGCTTGTGGCTATGGATCTTTTGAGCCAGCTGGAATCAAGAACCTTCACCACTATCTTTAAATAGCCTGCATAAAACAATTAAACAATAAGCAGGGGACAATATGCTTTGTCATTCGCCCAGTTTTGGTTGGAGAAACTTGCTCGAATCTGTGAGATCGACCTGTGATCAGATAGATTCAATTTAAGAAGAATCTTCTTGACAGGATTTCCAGCTGTAGTATTGAATCTTTCTAACACATAAGTATTAGATTCATCGTACTCAGCATGTTCTCATTATCGGAACATCTCAAAGCAGACAACACGATAAGAGTGAACCAGTGAGTTACTATCTCACCGATTCAAATAAAAATTGATTTGAAAATCAATCGGTGTCTACACTTACAAATTGTTTTTGAGAACACACCGAGAGTGTTTATCATTTCAAAAATTCATTAACAACCGTTGATCCATTTCCTGGAACAAGTTTGATTCTTATAGAATCGCACCATCGTTTCTTTCCAGTTGTCACAAGTTTGATTCGTAAAGAATCGCACAAGTCACCTACCATGAGCTTGTTTGATGTTGACTCAAGCAGGATTTCCATCTTCATTGTGAATGAATTCACTCTGATGTTCTGGCAAAATCACGAGGATAATGCGAAGGACTCTTAAAATGTATCTTGTTACATTCACTGTGAGACCTAGCAAGTATAATTTTGGCAGTGTCCTAATGAATTTAATGGACGATCTCTTTTGGCTCTAGACCCATAGTGCACTTTTGGATTTAGTGATCGAAGGCTGGAGCTGAGTGCACCTTCAATATCAACTAACACGGAGAGAGAGAGTCATAGAAATGAAGTGTATCTCCTGAGTTTGAAACAACGTCTTTCATACTTTGTGTAGCTGGGAGGGGGTTGTGGGCATAGAGTCTACTGTGTCCATGAATGTCTTCAATGTCAGACAACACCTGGAGTTTTCTGACAGCATATGTCTGACCCGTTTTCTGCTATGGTAATGGAATGCATCTTTATATCACCCTTTATCCTACATTTCTTTTTCATTCTTCAACCCCTTCAATGCATAACCGAGAACTTCATAACTAAACACCTGTTGGTTGTTGTTCCAATGTTAGCTCATCTCATCGGCATTATTCCCAATTTTCACTTTTTCCTCCCATTATAATCATACTAAGGACTTTCTACACTAACTAGAGTATATCCCTGGGTAGATCCCCTCGGTTCTGCTGATCATGATCTGAAACCTAAGCCTAACGCCTTATAACCTCATAAATTATAAGAAACACGGTCCGTCTTTTGGTATTTCATCACGATCCTTCGCAAAAACATTGAAAACTTCAAACAAAGCGATTGATATAAATAACTCAAAAGATTTACACTTTGAGATTTTTTTATTATCACAGAAAAGCTCCCCCTTAACATGTGCATCGTATCGTAGTAACAGGCTAGGAGTGGTGCATTGAGTCCATTTTATGTGATCACTTCTTCAATATACATTAAGTCCAGGTTAATCACATTTCTCCCCCTTAATCCCAAAATGTTAGATCCCTTGATAATTGATACAATTGATTACGTTCGGGGACAGAATGAGATTGAAAGCAGATTGGAAACATGTTTTTTGCTCCCCCCTCAACTTTGGGGTATATAAGATGATGTCGAGTAAATTAATTGAAAATTTTGAATTTACTAAGAAATTCTTGAAAAATTTGTACTCGAGCACATCTTATTTTTTATCAAAAGTCTACACTAGTAATTTACATATTCACAAGATTAAATTATTTACGAGGATTGACCTTTTTAAGATGAGAACAACATATGATAAATCATATGGTCCTTTGATAGCCGTAGGTCCCCCCCCGTATGGTCGTCCACCGAACAAATCTCACCAACCTCCCCATTATCCTCCTTGTCTTTTGTCCTCTTGTCAATCGAGCCTGGACATAGCTCATGCGTTTGCTTGTCACGTTGGCTCCAAAAAGTCTGTGGCAATACTCATTTATTCCCTTTAAGGGTGATCATTTAAGCAGTCCGAACATACTAGAGTACCATCACTGAACTTGTTAGTTTTCGTCATCCGCATCATCGTTCTTCAATGTCCTTTGTTCTCGTAGATGAATCCTCTTGGATCGGAGTATGGTGTATAAGCGTCTTGTCTTCTCAGATTGGATCTGTACGTGTCAGGCTTTGTGAGGTTGAGTTTCTTCTGATAGCTTTCAACACCCAGTTGAAGATCTTCCACACGCCTCTGATACAACGGCTTCTTGTAAACAAACTAAGGAGACCTTTAATGCAATAACGGTCTTCAACGTTGAGATATTGACCACTTTTCCTTGCATGAGAAGAAGCAGCATATCTTCAATGTCTTGGATCCTTAGCCTGTGGAAGTCGCCTTCTTTGAATTTGTAAAGAACGTCATCATCCCTTTGTACAGTAATCCAGTCAAGATGCTTATAGTCTTGCCATTCGACTATTACCACCTTAGTGACAGCAATAATCCTCTTTTTGAATAGACTCACAAAGCTGATCCTTGAGGTTGCAAATGCATAGAACTGGTCTTCGCTTTTGCCCTAATGTAGGATTCCCTAGAGGGCGAATTTGTCGTATTTAACTATCATTTTGACTCCACATTGAGTTAGGCACTAAGTCTTCTATCCATTTGATATGCCCGTAATCTGCAGCCTTAGTCTTCGTAACTGAAGTAGAGTACTTCGGCTTGACACACCACCACGAAGGTACTCAAGGTCGTTATGATGAATGATGAAACGTGTATAACAATGACTACCTGAGTTTTGGAACTAACGGTAGTGGCTGACGCAGATCATGAGGATAATTGGCGACCTTAGGTTGATCCATCTAATTTTTCGTTGTGGCTTGTAGACTTCCACCCCCCCCCCCCCAACAAAAATATTTAAGTTCAGTCAAACTCTTGTGCAAGTGCCTTTTATCAGCTCAAATGTTGACTGCTAGCAATTCGAAGTGTTAGAGTTTGAACATATAGCCAGTAGCATCACAAAGCAGAGAAGTCAAATGAATAGTCAGTTAAGTTCATCGAAATGACTCTCGAGGGTCCTGTTGTGCAGATTGCTTAACTAATGCCGAACAGATTCATGAATGGCAGGACAGAACTTATTCCATGCATGATCAGAAAGAAGAGTCTCTTAGGTTGCTGAAACCATCAGGAAGAAGTTGACCACCTTCTCTGCTTGTTCATACTTGGACTCCAGTTTCAAAACTCCTGATGTGCAGGTGCCTTCAAAGACATCTATAAGATTTGTATAGTTTTTCCTCTACCGAGCAGATTTGGCTAGCAGATTTTCTTGCGAGTCTTAGATCCTTTACTGGTAGTCTTTCCTGCTGTCTTAGTTGTCGTTTCAACTTGGAGCACTGGTAGAAGCAGGTTCTTTTCAGACCTTGATTCTTTTTGGACACCCGGTCTGTTTACCACGGATGGGTTCTTGATCATCATCTGCACCGTCTCTAGGTCTTTTTATTGTGACCGTATCACCATATGTATCTAACAAGATTCTGTCGGCTTCATACGCATCAACTAATGCCGTGTAGAGCTGCCTTTGAATTTGACCAGTTGATAGAGTTGTTAGCTTCCATCTTGATCATTAAGAATCTTTTTCAGCTCTAGTATTTTCTGAAAGATTTGCAGATCAGCAATGAGACGTGTTTGGCTTCCCTTGATGATCGCACAGAACCTCCAGACTCAGTTGATCGGTTACTAACTTCTCGATTTTTGGAGTAATTTTGGAGAACTTCCATTTTGACTTGTTTCCTGGATATTTTCTTCATTCCTTCATCGATTGAAATCAAGGAATTGTTGATTTGCAAGTAGCATACTCTTCTCGAAATTTTGTTCAACTTCAATGGACTGCAACGTCCTATGCTTCCTGCATTTTATTTGCCTAGATATTGATCAGCGGTGCTAGAATGAGGAGAGCGTCATTCACAGATTGATGTTTGTCTGAGTTCCGAGAAGTTGTCTTCTAACGCTTTCAGTCTGTAATCAAAGCCAAACAACGAAGCAAAGTTAGGAAGATTTTATAGCGAGGAGCTTGTAGTAGTAGCCGGTGTCAGAATTGGTGGTTGTTGAGTTTGAATGACAAGAGGAATAAGTGTTTGAGGGCGATTGATTTTGTGCATAAAGGATGGCTCCATGAGGCTTGTTACAGGAGTATCAATTAGAGGAGGTGGCTTCAGTATGTTGTCCAAAAATATCATAACACCAGTATCTTGTTTGATTCACATGTTGGAGACGAAGCCAGATGAATACAGACGAGCTCTGTTGTTGACCATCAGATTAACCGAGTAGTGTCACATGAGTGTCTTCAATTTCCTGGTTGCTTGAACCCTAGGTAATATAACACTTCATTACATCATCACTTCCATCAAGATTGGTATTGGTATCATTCGACTGCCTCATTTCATGATCCTCTTCCAATATGTAGCATCTACTTCCGACTTTTGCTCCTTCAACATTCGTCCTTTCAACTTCATTTGTTCACGATACTTCTCATCAGATGATGAAATACCAGAATGCATCTTCCATCAGTTTCCTCTCAAGTATAATATCTCATCAAGATTATGAGCTTAGTGGATGGACAAAATCATCACCAACATCGTCTGATTCAGTCTGTCTTTCATCATCCATCATTTTTCTGATTTCTGTCTCATATTCCGCAAGTTTCATCATCATCTTCATCATCTTGTTTAGACTCATTAACGTCATTTATATGCATCTTCATCCTCTTGAGCTTGCTCCATCAACTTGAACATCACACTTGAGGGAGGGGGGGGGGGGGGGGGGGGGGGGGGGGGGGGTGAGAGATATCATCCTCTGAGTCCATAATCAGTGCAATCGGAACCCCTGGTGTAACACCAGTTCCTTCATTTGCACCAGAACCACTGGCAGTGAGCTTTGAGTTTCTGACGCGTCTTTTTGTGATTATTTGAGTTGCTCAGCCTCTGTCAAATCCGCCTCAGAGATAGTCTCCAACTCTGTATCTCTGCTTACCTTTTCCAGACTTCTTTTTCTTTGGGGCAGTGAGGCTTCTGTTTAGTGATGTATCTGTATAGCTTTCTTCTTGCTTCCTTTTGTCTTTGGAGGATATAGTTTTCCTGAAGCAATAGCATAATATCTTTGTATGATTCAGAGTATGCGGATGTCCTCGTTGTTAATGCTACTGCAATATTGCCCCGTAACAACTGAGTGACTTCATTCCTGAGATGACATTGATGTATGAACATTGGGTCATCTCAGGCATAGTGCCATAACCTTTTCTACGAGGATTAAAGGATCTATCCATGACAAAGTTGACACTAACTTGGTGAAACAGGATATACATCGCATTGGCCCTTCTTCGTATTTTTGTTCCAATCTGGAAAATGAGTCCTCCCACATAGATTGATGCATAATAACATTCTTCTTATTGTATCATACCCCACAAGATTTGAGCTTGAGAAAGACAAGACTTGCCATAAGATGGTTAACCACCACTGAGACATTTAGTTGATGGTAGCAGCAAATGATCTCCAGGGTTGATGCAGTTTAATTGACATTACGTCAGTGACTTCCCTTATATCTCCAGAATGACAAGACTAGCTTAGAAAGATGAGAATCTCCTTCTCAAGAGGTGGTTTCTACAAACTTCTTATTACCGACTTTAGGGCAAATTTGAAGAATGTCTCTGAATTGATCAAGACCGATAATGTGCTTCTTGTTATTCATCTTAAATCGGACAGATCTATTATGAACATAAGCAGAAGCCTAGAATTCCTGCATATAGATCTCTGGAGCATCAGCAGTGACTTGGAATGCCTTGTAGAAAGGAGTGAGCTTTAACACATCGTAGACCTCTGAAGGGTTGCGTCCGTTGATGTGACAACCGAACTTAAGCGAATATTACATTACCAATCATAATGTCGTCACAGCGCCACATGCATCATCCAAAAGCAATCTGGTCCGCTATTGAGATTTCATGAGCTGTTCTAAGAAAGAGTGAGTGCAGTTTATAAGACGACACAATCATTCATTCATGAGAACCTTTATGACATATTAGCACTTTGAAATCAATCTACTTAGATAAGACTAAAGCGTTATAAGACAAAGCACCTATCCTAACAATTAAGTTGAATGTAGTTAACCTTGGTTTTGTCAAGCTTTTACTGTCTAATTTAAACATAAGAGATCGTTGAATTTAATCTTAGTTAGAAAAAATTTGATATTAGTGTGTTATGTCAAACATTGAATCGTATAATAAAGTGTTGATAACCATGACTCGTTCGGTCCTAAGAAAAAAACACCTAGATCGGTTTTCACTAAAATTAACACTCTTTAGCGTTCGTCCATGTACACAACCCTCGTTCGGTCTTATAACAGTTGCTTCGTTCGTTCCTATTTTTAAGTCACTCGTATCGGCCCTCCATTTAGTCCACTTCGTTCGTTCCATTCAATAGTCGCAATCGTTTGGTCCCTTTCTCAGAGTCACTCGTTCGACCTCACAAGATTTCACTCGTTCGGTCCTTTCTAAAAGAGTCACTCGGTTCGACCCTCACAAGATCACTCGTTCGGATACCTTTCTAAGAGCACTTATTCCGATCCAGTCAAATAACCTCGTTCGGTCCTTTCAATTGAGACACTCTTCAGTCCAGTTTAGATTACACTCTTTGTCGGTCAATATGTAAATTTCTCAATCGGTTCCTCACGTTTAGACACTGTTCCGTCCAAATGTAAATTTGCTCGATGAATCCCTCGACTTAGACACTCGTTCGGTCCGTATTATAAGACACTCGTTCGGTCCAATATGTAAATTGCTCGATCGGTCCACACGTATAGACACTCTTTCGGTCCGTATTATAAGACACTCGATCGGCCCATACGTATAGACACTCGATCGATTCACAACAAGTTACTAGATTAGCATTTTCATTGAATCATGTATAACAATCTTACACTCAAACAGTTAATATTTATGCATTTATCTATTCAAACTAGCACAAAACAATCAAGAATATTATCAAATCACAACGAATACTAAAACTCGACTAGCCTATACATATAACACACCTAATGCAACAAAAGCCCTCTGTCAATTTAAGGATTTAACCAAGTTTGATTTCAAGAACCCTAATTTTATAATTAGGGCAACTTCAATCAAAACGCGTTGAAAACGTTAAATTCCTTTAGTTTCGAGTGATTAGGTTGAATAAAATCAAATTTTAGGTATACCTTCGAGATGAAATGGATTAAGGACTTGATTGACTGTGGATCGAGTAAGAAAAAGTGTTCGTGTCTGTGAGATTGAGTGTGTTTGAGTATGTGTTTGAGTAGTGACAGTGACTGGACGATTGGGGGGTGTTATTTGTTATAAACAATTCAACTTGACACTTTGGTCCCTCATCTTATCACTACTTAATAATCTACACAAATGTTTAAAGGTATATTCAAGTTAAACAAATAGCACACTTGGTCCTTAATGTTTTATACTCTCATATCTATAGACATATTTAGCAAACTACCCCTAAAGGCATAAAACAAGTAACACTAAAGCCAATCAGTAAACTTAATTTAACTTTCTATCATGAGATATTACGTTATCGATTGAAAAAAACTTTTCCCTTTTTACAAGTCTCATTTGATCATGACAAAGAACATTTGACCTTCACTCCCCCTCAAACAATGACCCCGTTTTCATATTAAGAGGCTGTAGACATTGTTTGCAAAGTCAAGGTGTAATCTTTAAATTATTTTCAGAGTGATGGAATGATTTGTATGTGACAAAAAACAAACTCCAGATAAATAAATTTCTCTTATTTAATCCATAGATGCACTGAAACGTACACCTATGGCTATAGGAAGCACGGGTTGTGAAGCAAAGTAATCACAAGCCTTTGCATGGTCATAACGTAGACCATGCCCGAGAATAAATTCCCGTTGAAAGACAAAGATTTCTTTTTAGAAATACTGCCTACTATGATGACCTGGTTGCTAACTGCAATAATATCAAGCCATTGGCATATTTTGAAAACAATTGTAACTTCTGCTCGAACTTCATTACAGGGCTTGTATCATTGTTAAATACATTTCTAAGACCGTAAATGTATATCGATTTCCAGAAGACATGCCATTTGTAAAACTTCTTTTTTGAATTTTCTCATTTTTGTGAATTTAGTATTTTGTTTTTGAAAAGTTATATAAAAGAAAATCTTTTTGGTTTTCTGATTTAATTTTTCTCCTTGGTTATTATAAAATTTTATAAAAAATGAAAATCTTTTTGAGTTTTTCTGAATTTAAGTATTTACATTATTATACCAGTGATAAATTGATAGTACCACCACTAATTCAACAACTACATCTGCCATTGTTCGAGAGTAATCCGGCGTAAAAACTTCGCATTCCCAGGCTTGTGATAAGAAATTCAATACTTTTCACGGCCAAGAGCTTTAGATGAAGGATGGTCTGCCAATTGATATTCCGTATTGACAAAGTAAAAAGTTCGATCACACCATTCATCACATGCTCCTTGATGAAGTGAAACCTGATGTCTATATGGCTTGGATCGGAATGTGAACGATGTTGCAGCATAATAGAATACGCTATTAGTTATCACATACCTTGGACTATGTTAATGAATCCAAAGCCATATTCGGTAAGTGTGATCTCATCCAAAGGACTTGAGCACAACAACCGACAAAGCAATATAAATCGCTTCCTACTGATATCCGCAGCGCTTTTCTCCCTTTTAGACGACCAGCTTAACACGTCTATCACCCAACAGTAAGAATACTGCCATATGTACAACGAGCGTGTACTTGAAAACCACATGATTTCGCATCTGCAAATGCTGTTAGTGCAAAGGAAAAACCTTCGTATACCAAGGACCCCGATGTACGTTCCTTTTTAGATACCGCAAGTATCTTTTTACTGCATATAGGTGCTTTTTCCGTAGGCAGGGCCTGATACCGGGCACACATGCATATCGCAAAATTGATAGGTCAGGTCAACTGGCTGTAAGATAAAGGAGGTGCCAATCATACCACGATATGTGATGGATTCTACAGCTTTCCCTTCTTTCCTCAGCCAGTTTGGACTTTCTCCACCATGGGACTATCCACTAGGGTCACAAATTCATAGCCAATATTTCTTAGTGATTCAAGAGCATTATTTAGGATATGGGTTCTATGAAGATGCCTCTGGGACCTTTGAGAAACCTATAGTCCCTAAGAAAATGATTTACCATCATCGACATCTAATTTTGAACACATTATTTTAGCGATAGATCACACAGTTTAGGAGAAGTCAGCAAAGATAATATCAACGACATAGATTTGTACCAGAATAATTTCTTTCTCTCTCGATGAACAGAGGGGATCCACTGAACCATTGGAGAAGGTCATTGGATATCAGGTAATGAAGACAACATACTCGATACCACGCACGTGGAGCTTGTTTTTAACCTAAAGAGCTTCATAAGCTTGTTATAAGTTTAAGTTAGGTTTGTCTGGATCCACAAATCCATCCGGTTGGCTAACATAAACCTCTTCCCGTAGATTACCATTCAGAAACGCAGTCTTCACATCCATTTGAATAATGATCATGGGGGGGTTTCATGGTGAGCAGCAAACGCTAGAAAAATTCGCATCGCCTCTAATCTGCAACCCGAGCGAATTACTCTTCGAAATCGATACCCTCTTCTTGGCGGGTAAAAATATATTTAATTTTAAAACACGAGCGACCAACCGAGCCTTGTTTTTCAGAATACCTCCTAACTCATCAAGTTTAACCTTATAGATCCACTTAAGAGAGATGACAAATGCTTTGTCAGGAGGAGGAACAAGTTCCCAAACCTCTAGACGTTCAAATTCATGAAGTTCCTCTTGCATAGCTTCAATCCAACATGCTTGGGTTAATGGCTTCCTTTGTTAGTTCTTGGTTCGACTGATGTTAGGAAAGGCATCATAGTACAAATAAGCTGTTCCATGAAGTTGGAGTCGTGTGGAAACTAGTCTGTCAAGAGCACCGATTATATCTCAGTGGTGATCCTTCGTCCATTTGATATTATGTTCAGAAACTTGGGATCGGGATGCACAAATGTAAGAATAACGTCTGATGAAAGTGAAGATTGACAGAAGGAACTTCTGGAATTGGAATACGAAGTAACGGATCATTACCCATAGTGCAACTTTAATATCTTGATATCTCTTCAACATTAAGAAAATAATAGGAGTTTGAGTTCCTTGTGTTGTATGAGAGTTACTTGGTGATGGTGCATCTTGGTCAACTGTAGTTGAGGAAGGTGAGCCTGTTGATACAGCATGTTCAGGTGCTGCTTCAGGAATAGGAGCAATGACTTCAGGTGCTTGTAAATCAACATTAAGTGACTCATCAAACATTAGTTGAAACAACAGATCCCAGTCAAATCTCGAAGTGTTACAATGGTGTTGAAGGAGAAGTGTTTTGGTCCGAGTCCCAGAACTTAATAACATGGATCAGTTCTTGAAGAGCGGGTCCTGAACTGCTGTGGTTCAAAAGCCAATGCAGTCAGCTCATCAAAATCAACGTGAATAGTTTCAACAATCGGTCTGTACTCTGTTGTAAATCTGAAAGCTTTCTTTGTGGTGCAATACCA
Source organism: Tanacetum coccineum (assembly GCA_026074375.1). Lineage (NCBI taxonomy): Eukaryota > Viridiplantae > Streptophyta > Magnoliopsida > Asterales > Asteraceae > Tanacetum > Tanacetum coccineum. The sequence continues at coordinate 9,578 of BQNB010035361.1, read as the reverse complement.
ATGAAAAACCAAGATCCGCCTTTGGTTAGTAACTTGCCCAAATTCTCACACATTCCGTAGGGTAGCAAAAGTGCACCAAACACATTAGATACGATAGATCGGAGGTTTTGTCCGTGTAACAAGCTCATATGGGAGGTTTTACCGTTACGATGACGTTATCATGGAACAATATTGGGTGTAAACAGTTTTTGTAGAAACCGCTTCTGGCCCCATAGAATAAAGGAGCTTTTTGCATAAATTAACATAGTGCGTGCTGCTTTCAATTAGCGTACGATTTTCGTCTTTCAACACCACCGTTTGATGTGGGAATAGCGGGCAACTGATTTTCAATGAGAGATTTCAACCTGCTCATAAAATGTCCCGCAATGTCTGATAACAACTCATTCCATTATCTGTTCTGATGCGACGACGGTTTCCTTAAGTCGTACTTGGATCATCTTCAAAAGTTGATAATCCAAAGCAGGAGCACATCTTTGATCTCAAACATTTTCCCATGTAAATCGAGAGTAGTCATCGACAATAACGAGGATGTACTTCTTTCCATTGACACTCGCGACACGCATTGGCCCACATAAATCCATATGCAACAGGTAGAGTTTTTCTTGATTGGTGTCTTCAGATTTGGGTTTGTGGGGTTTCTTTGAACTTAGGCCTAATAGCACACGCGGAACAAAATGATCCTTTTTCAAACTTGAAGCTTAGGGAGACCTCGTACAAGTCCATGTCTTCAAGATGATTGATAAAAAACCCCCCCCCCCAAAAATAAGTTCAAGTTGAATAGACGACGACGCCATACAAGACTTGGTTTTAGACGCCTTTGACTATAGACAAATAGGAAAGAGATGGCCAAGCAAATCAAGGTGAGAGTGTATAAAGGTTATCCCCTCGAGATCCCGTCAATAGATCAACACCTTCTAGATTGCGAATAAAGCATGTGTGTTGATGAAAAGCCACTTCAAGATTGGAATCACATAATTGTCCTACAGAAAATAGATTATGCCCAAGTCCTTCAACGTAATAAACCCTTGAAATAGTAACATTCCCAATCTGATAGTCTTGCAAAACCATTATCTTTGCAACATGATCAATTTCGAATTTAACTGTAGCCCAAGAATACTGATGATATTGGTGAGGCTGAGAGCGATCTCCGGTCCTGTGCTTCGAGCAACAGGAATCCAAATACCAGAGGACGATTTGGTCAACCTGCATTCATTCCGAGAAAGTAATGGAATAATGGTTTTTGTGGCTCCCAGGATTCACTGGTCCTGCTTGTTAGCAGACATTGGTTTTAAAACCTAGTTTTGCCTAACGGACTTAGTATTCTACTTATTTTCTAGGTTTCCGTGAGTATACCAAATTTAACCACAGGTTTTTGGGTGATTCAGAGTCCTAGAACGAATTGATTCCTAGAGGCACTTCATTAGTAGAAGGAATCCTAGTTAAAGGCACCATATTCCTACAATAGTGAAGGTCCGACTGGGTAGGTCACCAAAATATATCCTATCTGAGTGAACACCTATTCCTTTGTTTTTCTCTAATAACTTTCTTAGATTATTTCTTCTTAGGTTTAGCACGAAAATTCACATCATTTCCTGGGAATTAAAAACACACAAATTAACAGAAGACCATGCAATCATCACGGTTTAATACAGACAAACAGAAATATTCTCTTTCTTGAGATTCTGCACACCGCAGATTCCATTAACATTAACAGTACCATTCTTTTTATTCCAAACCTAGATTTAACGTTCCTAGGGTGAGCTTCTACTTTTATGGCTTCTGAATGATACTACTTGGTGTTTGCAGAATCCCTATCATTCTTGGTATTGCCTGAAGGCTGAGAATCCTCTAGCACTAAAGAAGAAAGTCTTACTCTTGTAGAATGCAACACATGCTTGTTAGCAAACAATGTTGAAGTTGAGGCTGGTTTTGTGTTTTCTGTAGATTGAGTGAATTTAGCAAACCTAACTTTCTTGTCCAATTTCCTCGTTTGGCCTCAATTAATTGAGGACCACTATTGTATGAAGCATAGGCATGATCTACTTATGTGAGAAAGCAAATCCTGAATGACTTTGGTATGAACCTAAAGGCAGAACCTCTAAAAGTGGATCTTGAGGAGAAATATAGCTTTTACATGTTCGACTAAATCCCTAAGGACCAAAGCTTCTTCCTGGGCATGCTTAATATACGAGAGTGAGCATCCTTTTATTCATCAATTTGGTGTTGTGATTGAGTTCCATATCATCTTTAGACACTTTGATCAACAGTGGGTCCACAGTATCCCTCGTTATCTAACGCTTTTCCTTTAAGTTTCCTTAACTCATTTGTTTAGGGCTATTAATGACACAAACCTGTACCTGAAGTTTTGCATTTAAATCAGGAAATCTCCCCAGACTTTATATTGACTTGTTGATTAACGGCATCACACTGTTCTTTTGATTGAAACACGTTTTGGTTTAATCGAGTCGTAAAGTTTGTTATAAGTCTGTTTTCAAATGCTCAATCTCAGTAACAATTTTGTCATTCTATGATCCAATTCAATGTTAAGAGTCTCTATTTCATCCATGTCCATTTTTTTTTTTTTTATTGGGACTGTAATTCTCATCCACAATTCCATTTTAAGGACTGAATTTGCTCTTTTAACTTGACAGATGACTTGTGTCTTTTGCTTGCGACTGAGCTATTCAATTCACTAATTTCGAACAACTGAGTAAAACTCGGAGCATTTTGATTTAAAAACACTGTTTCTTGTTGAAAAATTTCTTGACTAAAGTTGAGAATCAGCTTCCAAAGTGAAGCAATGTTTTTATTTCAAGATTGTAAAACTCTTGCAAAGTTTATCTAAGTTTCTTTATTAACAAAATCCTTTTTACTGACAAGCGCAGTCTCGAGTTATCAGACACCTTTTGCATTCAGTCCCACAGTTCAATCAATTGCTTTCACAACAAAGTCAAAACAGCCATTACAATATCCTAATCAAATGGCTTGTGCCAAGAGTCGTTCATTTTCCACTCAAAACTTGATTCAATTTTAACTTCGAAAGTCCTGGACTCCAAGCGATGTTGTTTCGAAAAGCCTGTTCCATACGATGGAAGACTTTTTTGGACACGGCAAGTTCTTCACAAGTATGTGGTTGATAGTATTGAAGATATCTTTAATTCTTTCATAAATGAATGATTTCATCCAAAAACAAGCCTTTGTATTTCAACCCCCACGTCCCGCAGTGAAAGCGTGCAGTGGGTTCCTTTCATTCACAACCTGATCAAACCAGTAAGCTGTCGTTTAAGGCTTTTAGCTAGTATTCACCATACTTCCTGATGAAGTTCTTTAGGAACCTCTACAAAGACCAGTTGTGGAAGAATGATATGGGATCTAAAGCGTGGGACCGAATTTGTCGCTTTTCCAATAGGCATGTTCACTATAAAATCAGTTTGTCGAACAAATCATTTTAGTAATCATTATTAAGAAAGGCATAATTGATGGGTTTCGTGTTTCGACTTTATGATTCTCCAAACAATGGATCCTTGGATCTATCAAAAGCATTTTTGAACGACCTTTCACTTAGCTCAAAAGTTTCATCAGAATCAGGAACCACAATAGTATCCATTGTAAGAATGGTATATCTCGTCATACATTTGGCTTAGCTCCCCGAGCTTCTTCAACATAAAGGTTTTCAAAACCGATAGCTTGTATCGCGAATTGATCATAACAAATTTTAGATTTATTCATCATATACACATTTTTGTGCAGATGACCTCTTTTGAAAATAATGTTGTCAAGTTGCTTAATTTCTTTTCTATAAGCAAATTTCTCTATCAATTATTTCTGTTTTCGTCAAATTTCAACTCATTTTTGAGTATCAGAAACTTTTTTCATTAAACCAATCCATTTTCTGCATTTGTTCGAAAAGATTTTGCTTAAGACGTACAATCTCGGCAAACAGTTCATTGATCCTGGAAAACTATTTTCAACATTTTGTTTTTCTTTCAAGTCTTTAACCTTTTCTTTATATCTGTCAAGCTCGGTAGTCAAAGCTGTATTAACAGTGGTGCAATGCGTCACTTGGGTAGTTAATTGGTCAAACATAGACAATATCAGACATCTGTGAGCAGAAGATTAGAATTCTGCAGTTTCCTTTGTGTTTCACTCAAGATACTAGAGGAATAAGGAATGAATATTGCTATCACTAGTTATAATCAGTTTCTGACTAGACTCACATCATTGGACTGTTCAGAAGGACGTCATTATCTGCACACTTTTGATTGAATAATCATAGTTAAAGATAATCTGGATTGTGTACCTCAGTAGTCAATTTTCATACTTGTCTATGTGCTTGAATATGCGACCCATCATTCAATTGGGTCAAGTGAGACTGACCAAGTGATCTAGATACTTGGATGGCTCTCCATATCGCGTTTTTATATATCTGGACCAATAGATACAATGGCTATGGGCTTATACCCTCGGGTATTAGCATCTTAATGAATATTCAATGTTAGGTTTGTTTAAATCTTGATTGCTTAATTTATTAATGATTGTTTAATTATGTTTATCATTTCATACTTGTCTATGTGCTAGAATATGCGACCCATCATTCAACTGGGTCAAGTGAGACTAACCAAGTGATCTAGATACTTGGATGGCTCTCCATATCGCGTTTTATATATCTGGACCAATAGGATTACAAATAATGTCCTATCTTTACCTTTAGATTAGTGAGCTTAGTTGCCTGGCAGGTGACCCTTGGATCAACAAGTACGTTCTTAATCAATTGGTAAAGACTTGGACAGTAAACTATCAGTATATAAAATACCATCAAGCAGTAAGTGAGTAAAGTCCCGACGGGCTAGGGTTTAACAAGATCACCATTGCTTTAATCCATAAGATAGATTATAATTAAACTAAAAGGATGCTTTATGCGGATGCGTTAAGTGTGACAGGATTCAACATGTCTAGGTCTTAGGAAGAAGTACCGCCTAAGTCTTAAGAATGATATGCCGCCTCGAGATAAGCACTCATTGCACTAAATAAACAAACCAACATTTAATCGAATTTAATATGGATAATACAGTTTTCTATCATTTGGCTTGACCACTCTTTTATCTTTTGATTATCTTCTTGCGTGATTATTGTGTATTAAATTGATTTAAGTCACCACAAAACCTGTGTGTTGCAGTTCTCAGGCTGAAACCCCCCCTTATCATTAGAACTAGGTTTAGTATAGGTTTAACATTAATTAGAAATAACACAAAATTAACTAGACTAATTAATTAGAATAAAATATTGATAGAATATAATGTTAACTTTCTCGCTCTTAGTGTTTAAAACACTCAATTACCAACGAAACTCTATCTTGATTGGTACACTACCCGTTCACCGTGTTGTTTTAAATATTCGGCACTAGAATATAATTTAAATTGGTAATCATCTATGAAATACAGACCTACTGTACAGCACATTAAAGCTAAAATTACACATCATAATTTTCATTCACCCAATATAACACAAACAAAAAATACTACACTAACAATTTAAAATCACAATACAAACTCAACAAAACCAATTTAAAATTATATATAACCTAACATAATACAAACCAATAAAAACACCCTACAACATATAATTACTCACATCAACTCGAAACACCTAATTCACCTCTACATCCCCATTATTATATCCTACACCAACTATATCAACATCTACATATAAATAAAACTTCATAACAACCCCCCACACGTTAAACCACATTCTTTTACAAACCCACAACACACTTCCTACTATCCACCTCCTCACCAACCTTTAACAACACCCACTTTCCACCTTCTACATCACCCATCCAACCTATCCAAATTTCAAAAACTTCAACTCATACCATAAAAATTTAATACACATCTTTACCACCACCTACAAAACACACCAAAAAACCTTCCTAAATCCTTCTCCCTTCCACCCCCATTCCCCAAACCCAACACCCATCAACCAAAACTAACCTCCATCCAACAACAACATCACCCACCTTCTACATTATCTCTCTAAAACCTCCCCTCCCCCTTTCCTAAAAATATCTCACTATCACCCCCCAAACAATTTCTCCAACTCTCATCCCCCTAACCCCCCAATCCAAACATCCACACTACTTCCCACCCCCACCCCTTCAACCTACAACATCATTAAACTCCAATCAAACCCACAACATATATTTTCTCCCTATCCATGTAACCCATTCAACACAATTCACTACACCAATTCCATCAAATTACTCCCTAATACCCCCCCTAAAACCCCAAAAACACCCAATCCTATATTCCTCATCATCTCATCACCCCTACTCACAATATCCACAACCCTCACTCCCCATCCCCACATATCAACTCACCCAACATCCCCTCAAAACAATCAACAACAACAACCTCAATCTTCCTCAACAAACCAAATACACCCTCCCACCTTCAACTCTACTCCCCCCACCCTCTAATCCACACCATTATTGTAGTACAACTAGTATTACTAACCCTATAGGAACAATAAAAATGAAAACTTTAAGGTTTTTAAGCCAAAAAATTTGAATCACTAATTTGCTCTTTGTAAAGGTTTTGAACACAAATCAAACACAAAAACTAAACACACCACTCCATGGCTCTTGATACCAATTGAAGAATACTAGTAATCTTAAGATCAAACCAAGAACAAGAGTGAGATGTGGGTTGTGATGTTAGAGAGAGATTGGATGGAAAATGGATGAATTGTATAAATGAAGTAAATGGAAAAATGGAACAACCAACCCTCTCCAAGACTAGGAGAGGGCCTATAAATACCCTAGCATTGGCCGGCCATGGGCTAAGTTGGGCCTCCCATGGGCCTTGGGCCGGACTAGATTACTAATCTAATCATGATACTAACTACGAGCTAAGACTTGTTACAACATGGAAGTGACCGACACTTTTCGTGTTTCCAACACCAGCTATATTCTATAATGACGCATTAACATCTGAAGTAGAGCTCTCATGTGAACCCACGGTAAGTTCTCTTAACAACAATCAAATTGGATTTAGAATATCGGTTGGCGAATCTGACGATGAAGATTACACGGTAATTTATGACAAAAATTCATTTTCTTATAAAATAATTTATGTCGACGATTTGAAAACGGATTCGAAAAATGATAATGATAAAGTCAATATGCCTTTGTTTCCGTCATCCGAACCTACGGTCAGTTATTTTGATGATTTCGACTACTTTAAAGATTTTAAGAAAGAGTTCCTAGCCATTGCCTACAATGATGCTCTAACATCTAATTTAGATTTCTCACCTGAACTTACTGTAAGTCCTTAACATATCGATGAATTTAATTTGAAAAAAGAAACATCATTGTCCGATTGTGATGGAGAGAAACAAAACGTTATATACTTTAACGATCTATTTTCTTTTAACGTAATTTATCTCGATGATTTAAAATCGGATAAGGACAATGATAATGATAAAATTGATATCAAACAATCTTCGGGGGATAATGTAATAAATACTGATGTTGGTTCATATGCACAAGGGTCAAATAAGCTTTTCGAAACAAGTCATGATACAATTAGTAAAAATTTCACTGCTAAAATTTTTATCAAGGAATTAAGTGTTAATATCGTGACTTGGAATTATCTTAACAAAGGGATTCCATTCATTTTTATAATTAAAATTTTATATGTGCCGTTTGGCATCCCGTTCGACCCCAAATTGTTTTATAAGGATAAGATTAAATTAAAGGAAGTCTATCTTAAAGACTTTTCTGTAAACAAAAGTGCTTGCCGGGAGACAACCCGGAATGTATTTTCAATTTTTTTATCGAGTTTGTCTTCTCAGACTGTCTATACTGCGTATCCAAACCCCATGGATACGATGTATTGACTACCTGGACGTTATCCAGTCTTTATTTTTCTGCAATTTAAACTTTAAGACTGGTTGATACGGCATATTCATTAAACGAATACAACGTATTTGAATTCTGACCCGTACTTAGGATTGTTTTCTACAGGTATCAATATGACGTACCCTAGGGTAGGATACGGCGTATCGACTTCCTGTACAGTTTTTAGGTTTTTATTTTATTTTCTAACCAAACGATTATTCGGAGATAGAATTGCACTTGTTTTTCTATATTGTATACAGGAACCTTCTGAAGACGATGTTGGTGGAGTATTTTTTAGAATCTAATGTGTGTTGTAGTCATGTAGGCATTATGACGCCTCTACAACACTCATTCTTGCTCATAAACGTAACATGGAGGATCATACCGAGCAAATCCCAGAGGAGTTTCTCGTCCTAATTCTTTTAATTTCCCGTTTTTAATGTTATTTGTATACAATGAGGATGTTGTATAATTTATGTGGGGGATGGGAATTAGAACGCTACTTGTTCTATTTTTCACATTAATATGCTTAAATTATGCTTAAATTTAAAAAAAAACAAGCATACTTTTGTGAAATTACTGGTTAATAACCTGGACACATAACTCTTATTAGAAATTGTGAGGATTCAGCCTTATCCGTTTTCGAATATTTACCCAAAATTCCACAAAAATATGAGTGTGCCGGTGATGTAGTGGACATTAGAACTTGGCTTGGTATATCACTCGAGACCATAATGATGAGTACTATGGACTTAGATGGAGTAACCTGTTTAACTGGTAAATTTTTAGAATACACCAAAAAGCCTATATGTTGTGATATTAACTAACTACACTGGTTAGTTAACCCCCGTATAAACCTTTTCTTACTTCCACTATAAGAGTAAGATACCCCTACAAAAACCTGTTGAGCCATTCCTATTTATCACCAAAATGTTTATTTCGTTACACTTTAGCCTACCCTGTAGATTAAGCCTATTAATCAAAGTTGCTAGTTGCTTTTGTGTAAAGTTTTGTAGTTCCTCTGTCAAAGTGAAAATTTCTATCTCTGGTTAGGTCGGGAAATTGAACAATGCAATGGGAATGTAAAAGTATGTAGCTCATATATTTTGCTACTTTCGCAATTATGTTTCATGTCCGAAGATGAAGTGTTTAAAGGAAGATTATCCGGATGAATTATGATGGTGAAAATGTTAAAATTGCACCGAGATTCGTATTGTATTGTTACGTTGTTAAAAAAACCGCAGCAAAAAAGAATGAAGATAGTCGGTTCATTAAGCTTAAACCGATAAATTACTTGAAGGACTGATTATTCGTTGACGTAGATCAACGATTTATAGTTTTGTCTAAAAGTGGTCGATATCACCACTTGTCTTGTAAAAGTACGTATAAGTATGGATGATTGGGAAGTTACCGTTATAGGAACGCCCACTTAGGTTGTCTTTGTCATTCTATGATCGAGACGTTTGTGTATATATTTCTAAGTCTTTATCATGGGAACGGTCAGGAAAGTTACTAGCAACTATATACCTTATTTGTTCAAGCGTAATCTATTTGTTTTGTGAATTTTATTTAACAACAATTTATTTCCCTTTCCTAACAATTAACCTTAGGTTTTACTCGAATAAGGATGAGATTGAATCATGCATGTCTATTCCGTCGTTACGGCCATGTATGTATGATT
>BQNB010035360.1:23031-47626 GCA_026074375.1 Tanacetum coccineum | reverse complement strand
AGAACCAATTCAAACATTTAAAATAAATTGTTCAGATTAATTCATGTTAGTTTCGAGTCATACTTTCTCGATAATAGCAAAAACTAAAACTAATGGAAAAATTAAAAAAAACCTCAAAATTTAATTAAGATGCATAAATTAAATGGATAATCGTAAACATAACCAAATACCCAAAATGATAAATTACCAAATATATCTAAACGGATAATCGTAAACATAACCAAATTCCCAAAATGATAATTTGTTTTTAAGTAAGATGCATAAATTAAAAGGAGACAAACATCCCTAGCACATGACTGGTGCCTTTATTGTTAAATCTTCATGCTTCACTTGTGTTTGGATTGATGAGATCTTAGTCAAGGAAATGGTCGAACTTGAGAATGTTTGGTTTCCTTCGTCTTGAATCCTCTACTGAATTTCGCCCACTTAGGGTGATCACTTCGAACTTGGTGTGCCATGCCCCATCACCTTAAATCTTCTTATACATTCCATAGCCTTCGTTGCCCCAATCAGTATTTTTCAATTGAACCGGGAGTGAACCTAAAAAGTCAACGAGCTTTTTGAAAATAATTATATTTTTAAAAGGATTGAAATAGGCTTCCATTGCTAAAGCTCTCTCCATCTTGTCTTCAATATCCAAAAATGATCGTGTAACGGGACTGTACATAGGATTTCTATCCTTATCACGCCCAACTTCGAAAAAACAAAGCCAATGATCTTCTTCATCAATCTCAAAGTTTTCCAAGTATGCCTTGGCTCTAAGTTTTGGAAAGTAATTATGGCCAATAACACCATCGTCAATACACAAAGTACCACTCCCCATATCAATAACCGCTCCACTAGTTCTTAAAAATGAGCCTCACAAAAATAATGGTAGTTCTTTGTCCACCAGAATTTCCCATACACAAAATTTAACTAAATAAGCATGATACCCAATTTGGATCCTCATGTTTCTCACCTCCCCCATGGCTTTCGCTTGAGTGTTGTCTGCCATAGTGAGGTTAGAGTGATAAGGCTTAGGACCACTTAGTCCAAGATTCTTGTATAAGCTAAAAGGAAACACACTTACACTCGCCCCCGTATCCGCTAGAGCGTTTATTTAGGTCGTACCATTCACACTATCCGATGACACTAAATTTCATGGGTCACACATTTTCTTTGGTAACCCATGTTAAATTATCCTCATCCTATATTCTTCACTAAACTCATTGTTGCTCAACCTAGCATCTCTTTCTTTATAGTGCTCATGCTCCCGTCTCCCGCTAGAGTTCAATGCACGTCAAAATATTGGTTGCTGGCGAGCAGACTGATTAATCCGATTTATGGGTGATGATGTGGGGTTTTTCCTTGTTGAAACGATTGATTAGCATAGGCGTAAAGCAGAGCGGATGTATCCGATTTTTAGTTGATGTTGGTGGGGTTATCCTTGTTGAACGATGGATTAGCATATGCTGTAGTGCTTGAGAGTTGATGGTATATCTTTGCTAGTTTTTTAACAATGACAAAAGGTCTATCAAATTACAAAAAAGTGTGTAATGACCTATGTTGTTTATGAGTACTGAATAACCTTTCTACATGTTTCTAGTTGGTAAATGATTTTGAACTCAAATTTAATACTACTACCTCATCATACTAGCATTGTAGCATATGCTTTAGTGCTCTCACTAGTAGAGAATATGCATTTTACAACGGATTTCAATGTCATCGTTCTTAATAATCTGGAAAAGCTTATATATCATTTAAAATATATCATTTAAATGTACAAAATATTACAGAATTCTTAAACAAAAAGTGATAACATGAATAAAAATTAAATAGGTTACAAATACAATGTCTTTTAGATTAAATCTTAAGAAAATACATTAGTGGGAACTTTTGATGTTATGATCATGTGAAGCATATGGTATCTTTGTGTGGTAGCATGGATACAAACAACCAACTTTTAAACTTAGGCATACATCATGGAAAAATGACAAATCATCAATTGATCATCAAACAGAGGTATAATGAGCGCTAACATGCCAAAATGGTAAATCATCAATTGATCATCAAATGCCTAAGGCTTACAATAGAAAATTAGTGCAACATCAACTTATGGGTGTAATCAGTTTGGATGACAATTATGACATCTTTAAAGGTGAATCTTTTTATAGCCTTTGATAGTCATTGCTAATAGTAGGAGGTGGTCACAAGGTTTTTTAGTGCTTTCGTCCTAGCCACATTATGCCAAATGCAAAAAAAAAAAAAAACACCGGTTATGACGTATAAGTATGGATCACCCACCCAAACCTATAGTGTTGCTTGTTGTCTGATATGGCCTTCGGCCCGGTTCGCGGTCACGCTGGTGGGCTCGCATGTCGCACTACTAAAACATGGCCGTAGTCGAACGCGGTCCATGCTTAAATTATTTCCAAGGATAATCTAATTAAATATAAATTTTTTTTTAACTGATTTAAAAAAGGATCAAGATTAATGTCGAATCCCTAAACTATCGGTCGTATCTTGGGCTGGAAAAGACAAAAACCGTAAAGGGCATTCACTCTATAAAAGGAATGTAATTATCATTGGTACAGGTATCTCAAAAACCCTAATTACATTCGATTACTCCCTCAAAATCATACACTTACTCTATACGCCAAGAAGTCTAATCGTGGGATCCGCTCCCACGATAAGGAATAACGGTTGTTTTATTTCCTTGTGCAAGGTCCTATCAACAAATTCACTTGCGAACAAGAACATGTACTCTACCCCGAAAGCAGCCTAATCGGATACAAACTAGACCCAACCCTACTTGTCGTATCAACAGTTTGCCCCAATCCGTGAAACCCAACACCGTTAATTACTCTCAACAAATAGTGCAATGGCTAATGCAACCCCATTGTGACTACTGTCAAGAAAACTACAAACAAAGAAAAGGCGCCAGACCCGCAACCCGGGTAACATCGTAGATTTCTGCGAAAGAATACTACAAGACATCCTGCCGGCATTATGTATAAGCCACAGCTGACACGAAAAGAAGTCCAAACATAACTAAACGTTGGAGAAAATAACAAGAGAACACGAAAGAAAGGGAGAAATTACCTAAACTCAAGGCAGAAACTCGCCTACGCAGTCCTATCCTGAGAGATCCAGGACTCGCGGTCGCGAAAGGCTCGAAGATAGAAACGTGTTTAGCCGCCTGAGCCATTGAAGGAAGAGCGTGCATGAGAGACTTAGTAATACCTATTCGCCAAGTGCAACAAAGTCTGGGCCAAGCAAGATGGACTCGAGAGATCCATCCTACAGTAAGTCTCTTCCCAGAAGGAACGTCCCCCAGACAAAAACGCTCCCAGAGCGCTAAAGAAGAATCCGTAGTGGTGATACTTCCTCACAGGGGAATCTGGACACCCCATTAAAATCACAATGCAGCAAGAATACAACTTGGGGTCTACTCCTATATAAAGACAATTACAAAAACGACCTCAAAAGAGATGTTAATAAAATGACACATTTGATTAAAATTTCAGAGTAAAATCAGATCCAGTAATTTAGAATTTAACAAGATTACAAGAGTTCAAACATGAATCATTTTGTATATTTGAAATTAAAAAGTTATCGAATGTGAAAAAACTGAGTCCTTGAGTTTTGTTGATATCCACGCGTCTCGAATGCTCCCAATGCTCAACTAACAAGATATAACCTAAGAAAATACATGCAATAATGTCAACAATAATGTTGGTGAATTCATAGGTTTAAGTAAAAATAGTATTGAAATAAATCAAGTGATATGTCAGTAAGAAAAGTAGGTTATAATATTTAAAGAATTTTGTCCGAAATCAAGTAGTGATTCAATAAATCCAGTAATGTTGAGTATGGGCCACAAGATTAAGTAATTAGACAAAGAAAACAAATTCAACCAAGCAAAATGGATATCTATTATATGGCCTAAGTCTTTTTTTCTTTATCTGCTACTAAAGTCCGTTTGTTTATCATGAACCGTCAGTTGCTAGTGTTGGGATACCGAATGTTGATTGGATAGATCTATCAGGACTGATAATCCCCGTCTACTTTTCTAGACTTTATGGTTTTTAGATAACCATGTGACGCACTTAACATTTGAGGTATCCTTGGGGTTATTAGCAGTAGTAGATTATAACCCGACGTTTATTAGGGCAAAAATCTTGTTAAGGTGTCAAGACCAAGTATAGAGATCGATCTCGTGACGAAGATCAATTTCGAAGAGTAAAAAGATGGAGGGAAAGTGAATCCCCATCATCTCGTGGATCAGAAAGCAGTACCAGTAACAGAGGACACTGGAAGTCAAGGAACCAAAAAGGTGCGAGCTGTTAGATGAAGATGACCTGGCCTACCCTGGACCTGCGAAGATGTAGGATACCTTCACAATCTCAAAATCCGCAACTATCAAAAGCTCCGCGGAAGAGCGCGCATGCCAACAATTTAAAACTTATGACGAACTAGAGATCTGGAAGACCCTTTAAAATCATTCAAGCCGTGGAACATGTGGAAACGTTGGGGCAATCCGACATGGTGTCCCACAATGTTTAACTCTACCCTAAATAGGGCCGCGAGGGTCTGGTTTGACGACTACCCCCAGAAAGCATAAGATGGGTTACAAGGGTCCTCCAAAGGGACCTCTTCTTAGTGCAACTTCAATACAACATAAGAAGTATGTGAAAGATCCAGTAGAAATTCACAACATCAAGGAGAGAAATGGAGAAACCATTGAGGACTTCATAGAGCGGTTCAAAGTTAAAACCGGGCCCATGAAGGGAGCCCCTGAATGCATGCGGATCTCCGGGTTCATGCAGGGGTTTTAACAACCCCGAACTAACAAAGCATCTCAATGAACAAGTCCCAAAGACAATGGAAGAAATGATGATAGTTACTACTGCTTTCATATAAGGAGAAGCCGTTGTCGCCTCTAAAAAGAAAGGTCACTTACCGTGGAAATCACAAGACAAGCCTAAGCGACACGCGTTCGAGCAAAAATCTGACTTTCGAGGTCAATCAAGGGTAGGATGGAGGTCTAGTAGGTTTACTCTCCTTACTAGAACGCCTAAGGAAATCCTCTCAACCGAAGTTAGGAAATTCAAACCACCACCCGCCCATGTAACCTCATAGAAAAAAGAAGCTGTAACAAGGGTTGTTTTATTTTTTTGTGAGTTCCCACAATGATAAGGATATAGCACAGACAATTCATGCAGTTAAAGAAGCAGATTGAAGAATTGGTGCTAGCAAGAAAACTCTCGCACTTGATAAAAGAAATTAAGCAAGGTCGAGATCAGACAAAGAATGGAAAGAAAGAAACCCCAACCAAAGACAAGTCCCTAGCAATTTATATGATTACAAACAACCGATGCAGAGAATAACAAAAGCAAAATTGACCCAATGTTTGGCCCGTGTCAGCGAAATCAACGATTCCCACCAATAGCTAGCATGCGACGGGAGGAAGCCTACTCCGTCATAGAAGTGGAAATATGGACACATGAGCCTCCGCATGTACATAGACGAGGATCGTATACAAATTCTCTACGAGCACTGCGTCAACAACTCTGCCAGATATTTAGAGACCAGAAGTCCTGACAACAATTCGGTAACCAGTTTAGTAAGAAAACTATATGGCTGTTAGGACAACTTAGGCTTCTGGTAACAATTAGAGATGCAGATCATTGCACAAGAGCATGGATGAACTTTATAATCGTAAGATCAATGTCACTATACAATGGCATCATTGGAAGATCGGGTATAAGAGAAATCCAAGTGGTACCGTCCACGGCACACGAGATGCTTAAGTTCCCTTTCGATAGAGGAATAGTAACTATCTGCAGCAATATCTTGATACCAACTAAGGTGGCCACGGTGATTACATCTCCAAAGGAGATGACCCAATCAAGCAGGAGAGTCCTTCATTAAAACTTTTAAGTATCTACACATCCAATGTTCACCGGATCAGGAAGTGGCTATAGGAGAACGCTATCACGGAAAGGACGAACTGGACTATGGACACTCTTGAAAGGAAAACCATGGAAAATATTTGCATGGCTTCCGTTCAGATAATGACAAAGTACTGTGATTATAGTGAACACCGGACTCAATATCCGAGAAGGATCATTCACAAGTTTCGACGGAAAAAAGGGGCCACGCACCAGATCGTGCGAAAGCCATCCAAGTAGTGGTAAAGAAACTAGTAAGGGTGGGGATCATAAGAGAAGTCTATTACCATGATTGGCTATCCAATCTAGTCATGGTAAAAAAGCATGACGGCAGGTGGCGGATGTGTGTGGATTTCACAGACTTAAACAAGGCCTATCCGCAGGATTGTTATCCCCTTCCGGAAATCGACTGGAAAGTCTATCTCTCTGCGTGCTAACCCCTTTAAGTGTTTCTAGATGCTTACTAAGGTTATCACAATATAAAAGTGGAAGAGTAGTTGAAGAAAAAACAAACTTTACACTCACACCAGCCAAGGGGTATATTGCTATACTACAATCCTTTTGGCATTAAATATGTGGCAGCCCACATGACGACGCTGGATGGACAAAAAGCTTTTGAACAACCAAGTTGCCGAATCATAGAGGTGTTACATTGAGGACTGGTGTATAAGAAGCTAACATGGAAAGCAGAAATGCTAAAAAAGACATTGAGGAAACATTCCGCACGGTATCGCAAGATCAACATGAAGCGAATCCCAATAAATGTAACGTTCGAAGAGGCTCGGAAGAATGTTTTGGGTACACGATACCACAGAAGATAAAACCATGTCCTGACAAAACGGAAGCTGTACTACAACTCCGTCCCTACTGACAATCAAAGATGTCCAAGCCTTACCGGGAAATTAAGCGATTTGACCAGATTCCTCTCTAAAGCAAGCGGAAAAATCCTTCCGGCTATGTTAAAAAACCTTGAGAAGTGTATAGAAAAAGAGCGACTTCCATTAGACATCGAAAGTGGAACAAGCCTTCATGCAACTAAAACAACATCCATGAGAGCTACCCTTGCTGGTAGCACCCAAACTAAAGGAAGAATTGATTATATACATGTCCGCCTCCTATGGAGCTATTAGTGCAGTCTTGATGACTGAGAGGGGCACGGTTCAGATGCCAGTCTACTTTATAAGCCGAGCATTACAGGGCCCCGAGCTAAAATATACTCTAATGGAAAAGCTAGTTCTATCACTAGTTTTTGCCGCCAAGAGGCCACGAAGGTACTTCCAGGCGCATCCCATTGGAATTATTATGGACCAACCGATTAAACAAATAATTTTACGTCCCGATATGGCAGGGCGTCTACAAAAGTAGAGCGTCATGCTAGGAGAACACAGTATAACGTACCACCCAAGGACATCGGTGAAAGGACAGATACTGGCGGACTTCCTCGTAGAAAAGCCAGACGAAAACCCGCCAGATACACCAGTTATAGAAACCTCACCAGAGCCGTGGACACTGTTCACGGATGGATCGTCATGTGTAGATGGATTATGCGTAGGTCTAATTCTGACAATCCAGAGGGGACGGAGTTTACCTATGGGCTACGGTTTTAGTTTACCACTTCTAACAATGAGGCAGAGTATAAGGCACTGATAGCTGGCCTTCGGATAGCGGCGCAGATGGGCGTGCGAAATGTGAAAGTAAGCGTAGACTCTAAGTTGGTAGCAAACCAAGTCCGAAATGTACGTCCGCCAAAAGAAGAAATATGTCCAAATACTAGAAAAGGTCAAAAGTTTGGTCAGGCGGCGTCGCGAATTTTTCCATAAGCCAGTACACCATGAAGCAAAAATAAGAAAGCAAATGCCTGAGCAAAAATTGGCGTCAACCACTTTGCGCATGTATCTAAACAGTTTTGTTGAAATACTCAAAAGAAAAATCTATACAAAGGAGGAAGTATCGACGATGATAAGGAAGAGGAAAAACTGGATACCCCGATAACAGAGTACCTGAAAAGATGGACTCTCCCTGGGAAAGAAAGGAGCCAAGCAAACTCCCGCATAAGAGGCAAATATACGAATATTGGAAGGAGGTTCTCTACAAACGATCATTCTAAAGCCGTGGCAAGGTGTTCGGGACACTTCAAACGAAGTAAAGAAATCAGAGAAAAATTTATGAAGGTTCCGTGCAGTATGCACGCATACCTTCTGTCTGTGGTAGCCAAAGCTATGCGGCTAGGATATTATTGGCCAACTATGCACCAGGATGCACGGGAGATGATACGTATGTGCAATGATTATCAAATTCATCAACCCATGCCAAGAAATCTCCAACACAAGCTAACCCCAATGACAGCCCCATTGCCATTCTACAAGTGGGGAATTGACATAGCTGGCCCTTTCTCGGAAGGACCAGGAAAGGTCAAGTTTTTAATAGTCGCTATGGATTATTTCACAAAGTGGATAGAAGCGAAAGCCGTGGCGACAATAACGGGAAATCAGGTGAAAAAATTTGTATGGGACAATATTGTATGCCGCTTCGGTCTCCCAGGAGAAATAATCTTAGATAACGGTAAACAGTTCAGCAACAACCCATTCAAGGATTGGTGTGACAAATTAAATATCACACAGTGTTTCGCCTCAGTGAAGCACCCGTAGTCCAATGGACTTGTAGAAAGGGCAAACCGAAGCTTGGGTGAGGGAGTCAAGGCACGCCTAGGCGAAGGAAACAAGAATTGGGTCGAGGAACATCCTCATGTTCTTTGGGCCCATCGAACAATGATTAAGTCAAGCCATAGAGACACTCCTTTCCCTTTGATCTACGGAACGGAAGCTGTCATACCCGCAAAAATCAGGATGCCTATATATCGCACTGCGGCAGTAGACGTTGTGCATAACGATGAAGAGCTATGGCTAACTTTGGATTTACTAGATGAGAAGTGGGAACGCGCAACAATCTGTGAAGACCAAGCTAAAAAAAAATGAAAAAATTATTAACACGCAAGGGTCCGCAATTACTTTTAGACCTAGAGACTTTGTCTACCATAGCAATGATGCAAGTCACGCTATGGCCGGAGGGAAACTTGGCCCAAAATGGGAAGGACCTTATGAGGTCACGGAAGCACTTGGAGATGGAGCATATAAATTAAGATCCATGGATGGTGCGGTCCTTTCGCGGACATGGAACATTGCTAATCTTAAGAAATGTTACCTTTAAGCTATGACATGGATAAGTCTATTTTCTTTTTTAATTTGATTTCTTGTTTAGGGCCTTTAATAAAATCTATGTATTGCATAGTTCGCCTCACGAGCTATTAATAAATTCTCGGGTCAACCGAACCCAGCGCCTTCGATTATATGAAAATAATTCACAACACATCTTTCTTATATGCAATTACTTGTTGTTCTGGTATAAGAATAATCAAGTTAATGCATTCTTTGATATTTTCAAAGAATAAGCACCCTAATAATTGCTCCGTGTAAGAGGGTTGCAACCCCAGCGACCACAGATTCTGTATCCTTATGCTACGTGCACCTAAGACGTTAGGCGCATAAGAGAAGACTCCCACAGAGCATGTAAGACACTACAAGTGAAAATTGTAAACAGTGGATAGTGCATTACAAAAATTGTTAACGTGCATTATTATTCATGGACATCCGTGTATATATATTACAAGCCAAAAAATAGTCTAAGTACACAGAGGTAACTAGGAACCACTCCGAATTGAACATAGGAGGTAAAGACTTGGACCTAATCAACCTCGAAGAAACCTTGCCTTCAGACCCCTTTGTCTGTGTGGTGGTATCCGTGAGCAAAATGGCAAGACCATAAGGATCAGCGGTCGGAACTAATAAAGCAACACCATCAGGCCTAGCATGGTGAGCAGAACCAACACCGTGTGTGTGGCACACCACTCTGAATTTCTTTTTCTTCTCCGTCCGGCTTACATTCGCGGCAATGGCATCCTCCCAAGGTTAATCTCTTCTTTCACATCCCAAGGTGACTTTGGAATCACAATACCTCAGGTATAATAGGAACTTTAGTGGGAACGAGCTTCGGGCGGAGGTCACGAATCCACTGAGGGGCATCTTCCCCCGTATCACTCTCTAAGTGGAGAGAGGCCTATATTAAATCAATAGGCTATCCTTTAACCTCTCTAGTTGGTCTACTATAGGGTGTTTTAGGTCTTTTATGTCTTGGAGGGCTTTGATAAACTTGTCATTGGCTTCTGGGTCATACGCGTCAACATCTCCTAGATCACGGCTAGCTTTCCCGTGCTCTATGCCATATTGTAAGACTTCGCTCATACCCTTGGCAAGCCCTGAAGACACAACATCAGCAAATGCTTGCATTATCTCTGGAGACTCGACGCACTTCAGAACGGCAAGGTGCAGGCCGTGCCCAATAAGCCAGCGGCGACCCGCGATCGCCGTCAACATGTGTGGATACAGATCTTCATCAAAATATATGCTTAGCTTGTCCAGACAAGCATCCATCTCTACACACCACTGCTCAACCTTATCATCCTCACACATCTTGAACTCTTCGAAGGGGGCCTTTATTCGCTCCTCGCCTGTGATTTGAGCTTGAAGAGAAGACACTTGCTGGGACATTTTCATATTTTATTTGGAGATCCTGAAAATATTTTGGCACGACGCTCTCTAACTCCTCGGCTAATTCACATTCATAGCCTCTGCACCTTCTTCATATCCACTTCGGCTTTAACAGGCCTCCAGTTGTTTTCGGTTTGATTACGGAGACCCCCCTGCACTTTCCGTATCCTGCAGATGTAAGGAGTGGGTCGCCCTGATCATGTTTCTTTATCTCCTCCCTCCATTCCTGAATCCGTTGATCCTGCTTGGCTACCTTTTTCGTTGCTCTCTTCAGTAGCCGGACCTCTTGCTCGAACCTTAGCCTAAGCTAGGAAACCATAGCCACTTACCGCGCCAAATTCATGTTATATTGGTTCAAAAAATCCTCATTTCGCAAATGGCGTAGCTCCAAAAATACCACCCACCAAGGCACTATATGGGTCCAACACATCCTAGGCAAACATCCGGAATTTTCCAAACGCAACATTGGTCCACGCCCCATCCTTGCTGATATATACCACTGGGCGACCCTGTAAAGGATGTAAAAGAGGTAGACTTCTCGGAGTCTGGGTCCTCCGTAACGGTCGCTCCCTTGGAAGACCTGGATTGATATGGTCTGTTAGCATACCTTACCAAAAAATAAAAATATAAAAGATAACAGAAGGGACAAATCACTTACTGGGCAATCTCCCGTTTAGGGATTGACTGTGGCTTCGCGTATGACAAGGGGTCTGGGTCACTCACATCAGCAGGAGTCTCCTGCAGAATTGGCGCGGATAAGGTGGAGCCCGTATCTAGTCTTGTTGATTTCTCCCCAATGGTACTCCGTGTTGGGCGGAAGGCAACATGGTCTTTCCTAAGCGCTTTGGGAGGTGCATTCGCATCTGCCCCATCGCCCCCCTCTCACGGCGCTTTTTACTCACAAGCTTCCCATGGCGGCAACCTCCTTCTTAAGGCCAATTTCTGGTGTAAAAACCTAATATTGGCACGTTTTCTTAGTCGAGGACTTTAGGGCAACAGTCCCTGAGCCTTGGTTTTATGTTTCCGTTCACTTTTAAGTTTTTCGGCGGGGTGAATCCTCCTTGGAAAAACCAGGGCGCTTTCTCCCACTGTGGATGTGTCCCTAAAGAACTGGACAATCCCGTAGCAACTTCCATGCTATCATCACGCCGAGTGCAGTGCAGTCAATAGTGGGTACCTCATATGCCATACGGGTCGTGTTCCCGTCTTAAACCTTAGTCAGATTTGGGCCCTGATCAGTTATAACAATTCTATTTCCTGCTCAACACATGTAAATAACATTGTTATTTTATTTTTCAAAGCACAATACGAGGGGTAAAAGGTTGTTTACAAATACCTACCCCAGTCATCGTCCTTAAGGAACGTGGGGTATACATCATCCCCAAGAAAGTATCACCGGCTTAACCCTACTAAGCACAACAAAGCCTCATGTTGTTTTTGGATAGGAGTGCGACGTGTGTTTAATACCACCACATCCTTCGGGGAGTAGGAACCCGCTATCGGCATCTCATACTTCGGAGCACTTACACGCCAACCCCCATGGGTGGGGAAACACTTTCTCGTCATACCCAAAAAAAATGGTTTAAATCCTAATTCTTTTAAGGAAGCTAGGGGTTTCGGGTAACACCGGTGGTGTTCTTCCCGTCGCTTGCAATGCCATCCATCCTGAATTAAACGAGGAATATATAAAACATGAAATAAATTAACCGAAGGAATTATGTGGAGGACACGATAGTTGATTTTGAAATGACTAACTTTGGCTACACCTATCACGGATAGTTGTAACAAATGAATTTGATAGTGGCCAAGTATATCAAAGATAAATTGTGATATGGGGAGCCGAAAGTTGGCAAATTCAAAAAACCTGGTGTAAACGCCAACCTTACCCTCCGGAAACAAAGAATGTTTTGAGAGGTTGTATGCATTGAAAATAGACTGTGGGCGAGTTTGAGGCTAATTAAGAAAAAGATAACAACCATTGTTTCCAAAGAAGCTAATTAAGAAAAAGATAACAGCCATTGTTGCCAAACACCCTTTATTTTCAGTGTAACCTCTGATATTGTCATTCATGAGTTGCTTTCATCATCTGAGGTTAATATTTGATGATTTTTCAACAGCTTTTTATATTCATAGTAAATTGTTGTGTTTAGTAGTTTTTAAGCACTAGTTGCATTATAAATAAAGTATATTATTACCGGTCAGTAAGAATATGACTCGACTTTGGGTTTACATTGCAGGGTCGCTATCCCATTCTTTTCCGTGGTGTGAATGGAACAGTTGCCCTTGAATTCATCGTTGATTTGAGACCTTTGAAGGTAAATTTTTGTTGGATTATGGTAGATAAACTAGCACTAATACGATTCGAAATGTGTGAGCCTATTGGGGGCACACACGTAAGACACGGATAGTACGTTTATTATGTAATTAATGTATATAATTGTTTTATATTTATTAATTATATAATATGTTTCACGAAATATATTTAAATAGTCGTTAGTTTCCGTTAGACGCTTAACTAACTTTATATATCCGTTAAATAAAAAAGAGAAGGACTTAAAATGTCGAAAATGGAAACCCTTATCCTCCTAAAAAGTTGTTCGAAATATCATTTTAAATCAAATTGCTTTAGAGTCCGAGTTGGGAAAATGTGATTTAGTGATTCGTTTTCGATACGTCAGCTTATAGATAACATATATCTTTTTCGTTTTCGAGCCGAATAAGTTAAAAATAACTTCCACTTGAAAGATGTAATAATAAATATGATTTATTATTAAAATATGTTTCAAAAATCTTTACCAGCTACGCGGTAATCGCTTTTATGAGACAATAAAGTGTCAAAAGACAAAAAGTCAGGTCGGACCCGAATAGTCAAAGGTTAAAGTAGTCCTTTAAAATTCCGAAAATTGCCAGATGTTACACTTTTTATAGCCTTCGATAGTCATCACCAAAAGTAGGAGGCGGTCACAAGGTTTTCAAGACCTTTCGTCCTAGCCACATTATGCCAAATGCATGAATATACATACATACGCAAAGGATATAATTCACAAATATCAATTAGATATATACTATACCAAATAAAACTAGGTTCCAACTCATAAAACTGAAAGCAACACTTGATTATTGTAGTAGTTTTTAGAGCGGGTTACCTTCCAATTTCTAAAAATTTGATTACTCTGTAAAACCTTTCCGAACCAAAGTAGCAGAAGCATGAAGATATATCTATCCTTTGTCATTTCTTCTTGGGGAAGTGACAATAACTTTGTTGAGGCTACAATAACTCACCCTCATATGTTAATGTATATGACTAAATAAGTACCAAAACTCAGAACAATATTTGCCAAATTTTAGCACTAAGTGTAAGTTATAACTTAATTAAAATAACACGATGGGCAATGCTAATCATCCTTGTCTATGTAAACATAGTAGATGTGTCGTATACACAAGCTGAGTGAGTGCATTTAATGAAAAATAATCTAGTTCACTTACACTTAAAAGGGTATTTCTTAAATATTGACAAAAAACCTATTATAAATCAATTTAGCTACAATGAACCAGTTCCACTACACAACTGATGCAATAACCATGATCTATAACATACAATTAAATAAGAAGTCAATAATCAAACTTAAATAGTAAATACCATCCTACTTTGGTTTCCACATCACATATACAGAATTACAAAGTCGAATTGGGCTTGAATTTTCATTCAAGCAGAGACACTTTCTATTGAAATCACCTGAAAATCATACTTATCCGTTATTAAGGCGAATAACATTTAAGCTACTTATTAATCTAAAATTGCCACCAAATAAAATAACAATATTGAGATATCTAAATATATTCCAAAATAACATCATCAAACCATAACAAAACAAACTTGCAACTGTGTACAACTACTCTACATTTCAATTTTAAGATAAGTTATAATAAAGAGAACCTATCTCTCTAATGGAAAATTTCAGTATCAAGTGAGATCTTATTGTGATTAGTTAATCACACACTTGAAGCAAAAAACTGAAGTATAATGACACATACGAATATACGATTGAACATAAGATGTAACACAAAGAAAGCCCACTATCAATTTTTAAAAGTGCACCCGAATTCCAACACGCTTTATGTTCATAGCAAGTTGAGTTCAAAATGAGTCTAATCATCTTAAATCTTCACCAAAATCCAAACCTCTATCAAATAAGCACCAAAATCATCCTCTTTCTATCTTAGAAGAAAACAACAATCATAATGTGGCTAAAGATATCAATATTAAGCCAAAATGAACAGTTGTTTACGAAAGGCTATTTTTTTAGACATTTCTATCAAAACATCCCAAATATTTATAAAGGGTTTATTTGGAATTTGTTTATGAAACTGATTACAAACGGCTGTTTTTGATTTTTTTAAGACATTTCGTCAAACACGTCTCAAGCACTCCTTAAATAACATAATCCTCATAGAAGAATTCAAACTATCGATATGGTATCAAAATTTTAAAATAATCTTTATGAATCCGTCATTAGAAACACGTCTTTGAAATTGCAACAATTGTTTCAGAAAAGAAATGAAAAAACAATTACGCAAAAAAATATATGGTTGTTACACGAACGAACAAAACCAAACCTGATACATCTAAAACCAATCTTCAACCATATTAAATCTTCAAAAACCTTCAAATCAACCTGTCAAAATTTAAGGATATTTAGCATAAATAAATAAAAAACTCAACACCAGTAACTTTGGAATGAGATGTAAACGATGGAATGAGCATAGTGAATGTGTGATACCTCATATGGATCATTTAAAGGCTTGAGACAGAATGCGTGTAATTATGATAAACCCATGTATTTTGAAAAAATATTGAAACATGATTACAAATATAAAGACCAAAATTATATTGAAACATAATTAAGGCATGTATACGAAATTGTTACAACATAACCGATGTATGCAGACCTCAATTTAGGAAACAATCAATCATAAAATTCAAGAAGATACAATGTGAATTATTAAACAAAAACAATGACTCATTTATACTACTGGAAAAATTATAAAGAAAATAACAACAAAGATTACCTTGTACTTTATTGATTTGACACTGGTAAGTCAATGAATTATATTTTTAGATGAGAGTGTGTTATGAATTATATTTTTTTAAGCTTTTAATTTTGTTGAATTTTTTTTAAAGTATAAATGCAAGTGAAGAATTGACATTTTTACTTCTTGATTCAAGGATATCACATTAAATGCAATTTTAAACATTCCATAATAAAATGTTGAAAGCCAGAATTTAATTTAAAATTAGTCAAATAAATTTTAAATAAGAGGTAAATTGGTAAAACAGCTATGCTGCTATGCCACATGGATTAAATGACGTGGCACATTGCCTAGGTGGCTTAAATGATGACATGGACACTCTTTTAGCAATAAATTTTGGATGGTTATCATGTAACAAGTTTATGGTTTGCTATCCAAAACTATAATTATATCTTGAAAAAGATATCAAGATAATAATGTAATATTTTAAGCACACAATTTTAGTCCAAAATTGTATATCAAGAAGACCTCGAAGAACACGACTTATTTAACAATTTGGTTAAAAGTATTTGATATTTAGTTTTAATGGCAACTAATGTTGCTTTTGTCCTTAGTCATGAAATCGAAGTTGCTCATCAATTAGTTATGCGTATATATATGATTATTTTGTTCTCAGCCTCTCACCACCTTAACCACACATGTATCATAGATGGATATGATGGCATGTTTACATTCTCACATTTTCTACAGATTATGGTCACCAACAAGTTCATTCTCCTCATCTTTCAGGGAAGTTGATGCCTACTAAAACAGTAAATTAATAATAGCGATATAATTTAACTCGTATGCAACTCCCTTTGAAGGTTGTAGAGAAATTAAAAGATGAAATAAGGGGGGAAATAGAGTTAAAAAGATCGAGAAGATAACAACGTATCCCGACACCGAGGATTCGAAACCCTCTAGGAATCTTAAATTCTCAGAAACCCTCATAAAAAGAACTTCTTTCCACGCCTCCATCTTGCCAAAATCATTCTATGTCAAATATGTCCACACAATCTTCCCTATACCACCTCTTGTAAGAAAAAGTACCTTTGGCTTTAAGCCAAGTATAAACAATAACTGAAACGTCAAGTCCTGATATAATACGGAAAATTTGAGGGCACAAAGTTCCCCATAAGTCCTCCCATCATTTGAGGAATACACATCTCCCGTGACTTGCCCGAAAGAGGTAGAAGAGACTATAAGAATCCCGATGGAGGTAGAACCTTTGGAGCACACGAAACTAGAGGATTTAGGCTTGAGTACTTATAGTCATGACCTATATCTTAGTTCCAGAGAAATTCCTAGTGTTAATGAACTGAAGCCTCAACTTTTAGATGTAAATCTAGGAGACAAAAAAGGAACCGACCCACCCATCAAACCACATAGTCCGGATAGTTTTAGGATGAAGGAAGTAGATAGCTTACCCATTTATACACAACCTTCACCTCATGTGGCACCTCTCTACCTTAAGGATATATATGGCTATTATCAACCATGTATAGTTGACCCTAAGAAACATTATGGATTTAAACCAGCTTTATTAGGACAAAGTGGATCTCTAGGTGTTGATCTTTTGAATTTAGAGATAATAGAAGATGATTGGGAATTAGAATCTAAGGAACTTTATTTTCTAGGAAGAGGACTTAATTCACCCGTTAGGCCAAAAGAGGTAGAGAAGGTTATGTTTAAAGAAACACACCATATGAAGCATATAATTTAGCAACCAATTTTTTAGCATGTAACCCCTTTTCACAACAATGGTGTGTACCGTCACTATCACCCGCACTTAAACTCGAGTGTAGGGGAACCCTCCCATTTATCTGTTAAATAAGGGTAGAGTCAGGCTCATGACTAAAACAAAAATAAGCACTTTTTTGGAGCCAACCCAATGTTTATTTTTATCACATATTAGGAATGTCTTGTGTTTTAATTCTTCTTATTTGTTCTTTATGTTTAAATTCATCATTTTGTAATCAGGCTTTGCTTTTGTCTTATTTACAATCAAAGGTATTTTGCAACAAAATAAGTGTAGGGGATATATACGGTTTATAAAGAACCAATTCAAACATTTAAAATAAATTGTTTAGATTAATTCGTGTCAGTTTTGAGTCATACATTCTCGATAATATCAAAAACTAAAACTAATGGAAAAATTAAAATAAACCTCAAACTTTAATTTACCCAAACCAAATCATAACCATATTACCAAATATATCTAAACGGATAATCGTAAACATAACCAGATACCCAAAACGATAAATTGTTTTTAAGTAGGATGCATAAATTAAAAGGATACAAACATTCCTAGCACATGATTTGTACCTTTATTCTTAAATCTTCATGCTTCACTTGTGTTTGGATTGATGAGATCTTAGTCAAGGAAATGGTCGAACTTGAGAATGTCCTCCGAAGTAAACTTTCCGGAGACCTTCCTCTTGGTTTCCTTCTTCTTAAATCCTCTAGTGAATTTCGTCCACTCCCACTTGGGGTGATCACTTCGAACTTGGCGTGCCATGCCCTGTCACCTTCAATCTTCTTATACATTCCATAGCCTTCGTTGCCCCAATCAGTATTTTTCAATTGAACTGAGAGTAAACCTAAAAAGTCAACGAGCTTTTTGAAAATAATTATATTTTTAAAATGATTGAAATAGGCTTCCATTGCTAAAGCTCTCTCCATCTTGTCTTCAATATCCAAAAATGATCTGATGGGACTATACATAGGATTTCTATACTCATCACGCCAAACTTCGAAAAACTAAGCCAGTGATCTTCTTCATCAATCTCAAAGTTTTCCAAGTATGCCTTAGCTCTAGGTTTTGGAAAGTAAGTATGGCTAATAACACCATCGTCAATACTCAAAGTACCACTCCCCATATCAATAACCGCTCCACTAGCTCTTAAAAATGAGTGTCATAAAAATAATGGTAGTTCTTTGTCCATCAGAATTTCCCACACCAAAAATTCAACCAAATAAGCATGATACCCAATTTGGATCCTCATGTTTCTCACCTCCCTCATGGCTTTTGCTTAAGAGTTGTCAGCCATAGTGAGGTTGGAGTGATAAGGCTTAGGACCACTTAGTCCAAGATTCTTATATAAGCTAAAAGGAAACACACTTACCCTCGCCTCCGTATCTGCTAGAGCGTTCATTTAGGTCATACCATTCTCACTATCCGGTAACACTAAATTCCCTGGGTCACACATTTTCTTTGGTAACCCATGTTAAATTATCCCCATCCTATATTCTTCACTAAACTCATTGTTGCTCAACCTAGAACGTCCCATCATAACCTCATCAAGCTTCTTCTTATAAGTCATATAATTCTCCAATACGTCCAAGATAGGCTTAGATTCTTCCATGTCTTTGTACTTTTTGTCCAAAACTTCCTTTATCTTTTCCTTTTTCTTTTCGAAGAGTGGGTGGTAATGGGTTGTGGTGTAATTGAGGAGAGTGGTGGGATTTCATCTATTTTTATTGGTGGTGGAGGTGTAAGTTTGTTAACATTGTAGCCCTTGTTTCGGCTAGCTTTTCCTATTTTGACTAGCCCTCCATTCGAACTTCCAACCTCTTCAATGCGGTGTCATTTTATATACTATTTTGGGGTTATTTAACCCTTTAAATCATCCAAATATGCCCAGATTATGTGCTTAATCGTTTGTTTTAAGGTTTTTAGCACTTGGATGGCATTTAGAGGAAATAAACGTGACTTGGGCTCATTTGGAGAAGCAACATACAAGATTATGACTCTACGCCAAGAATCATGAAGAATTGTGCTAGAGAACGTGGAGACGGCATCGCCATCATAAGGCAACGGCATCAGGATAATTCTTTATGTCGTACATAATTTATGTGGGACTTTGTGAAATAGGACGACTTATGAGAAGAGGTATGAGGTGTTTATATTGCACCTCAGCCCTAGTTGTAGATAACTCTAAAATCTTGAAGATAAACTTTAAGTCTTAAGCTTTTCACAACTTTTCCATCTTATCCTAAACACTTATCATTATCACTATAATTTGCACACAAATCCCTTTCTAGAATCCTCACAAATCTGCCACATTTGGGATGGAGGGATTCATCAGGCATTTCCAGCTCCACAATTTTATTCCTCATCATATAAATGGAATTTTCTCATGGCCAAGAAAGTCTCGAAAGATATCTGTGGTTAAGCTTAATGGGTCAGCTGCGGGTGACGTGGTTGGTGGTCATGTGATCAATGGATTCATGTGACTTGATAATGGAAAGCTTTGAATTCAAACCACAAGAAAAGAAGTTCCCTTCACTGCTTGGATGTCATTCTCCAACAATCTGCAAATTTTATATTCAAGATTGAATTAGTTCTGGTTGACGTTTACTGTTAATTTAGCATATATTAGATGTGGCAATTCTCACACGATGATTCATCTCTAATAGGTGAAACGTGAACCTTAAAACTTAAGAAATGGCTCTAATGGATCACCACCCATAGAGTGGCTTGCTCCATTTAATTGTATCATTTTTTTTCGTTGTATCTTTGTTCTAGCTTCTTGATAGTTATTAATACAAATCGCCGTTCAAAAAAAAAACTTAAGAATTACCACAGAGAGTTGTTGATTTTACAACATATGGTATACTTTGCAGGTCACTGGAAAACTGCATTTTGTGGAATTTGTAGGTCATGGAAGTCATAATCTTCAATTTAGTGGATCAGATGTGTGGGATTTTAGTTAAATAGGGCTATTTATTTACAGTTTACGATCCATTTTCTTTTAGTTTAAATGTTAAAATAACAATGGCCGTCTACTTGACTGAATCAAATACTATTGTGTATCAGTCATGTGTAAAGAGAAGCACCCTAACTGATGATTTTCTTAAACGGGTAAGTGTCATAAATAGATCGAATATATTTCAAAAGTAACTTAAGCAGGGATGTACAATACATGTGTGTTGCTAGCAAAAAGTAGTACACATGCAGATAACCATATGTTAATTGAATTATCAGCACTTCCATATTGAATAATGGTATATTGACTTTAGATTAAACAACAATTCAGCAACGTATATATAGCTAATAGGTTATAAAATTATATAAATTTAAATGTATATAACTCATTTGTTAAATAATAAAAAATCAAATCATAATAACAAACTGTAATAGATATGGCTACACCTCGAATCTATAAAAATTATGCTGTGAATAAAGTAATTAGACACTTATTACACTTCACATAAATAGCCGCTCTAGAGATTCATTTTCTTGATCCTTAAGGTATAGATCAGACTTTAACTCGATTTGATGCTCAGTCAGGATAATTGTTGCCCAGGTTTCAATCACACACAAACTTATATAAGAATCACTCGTATTTGTTCAAGAATAATTGTATACAATCACTGTAAAAAACTGAACTTTTTTGAACTTATTGATTACATATTTCGACCTCTATTTATACATAAGAAATACAAACGGGTTCTATGAACCATTGTGACTTTTCACTAATAACTACCATATAACTAACTTTCATAACCAACTATAACTAACTTCTATAACTAACTATAACTAACTTCTATAACTAACTATAACTAACTATAATTAACTTCTAACTGCCATCTAGTTCGTCTATTGATCTGTTGGATTTTGGCCCAAACCAGAATACATTGCAGCTCTTTACTTGACCCATTACACCAATATACATGTTTGGCAAATCATGACATTACTTGGTCTACATTTTCGTACATCGACGTGGAAGAGTTCTGCTCTATAGACACCTCCAAATCCACCCGCCCCGATCATATGATTATCATCAAAACCACAAGTGGCTGAGTAGATCTCTTTGAATGGAATTTTCATGTGCTTCAAATTGTCCATCTGCAACATTAATGATTTTCAATAGAAATTAAAGGAATGTTATTGAAACTTAAATTTTTGTAGAACTCACAACGTTTATACTTGATAATGGCCGGACACGGTAATTACATATTTTGAAAATTATCTATGTTTTAAATCCCAAAGGATAATAGACAGAAAACCTGAAATGAAAAAAGTCGTCCAAAGTTATTACCTTGGAGTTGTCTTCTTTGTCTTGTCTCTCATTCAAACAATCAACCTATATAATCAAAAACGGCCATCAACTACTAAAATAAAACTCAGTATACGCACGGGTTATAATTATTAGAATAAAAGCATGAGTTTTCCAAAATTAAGATTGATCATATGTATATCTGTGAATCTATGACATATGGTTTATTTATTAATAACACGGGTCGAGTTTATGTCTCCTGAACATTAAACTCTTCAAAACAATTTCGTACATATTTAACGACCTGAAAACAGATTAATAATGTTGAATTTAAATCGACCCTAAGTTAATTGAGTTTATAAGCTAGCCATATATAACCAACCATATAAAATAGCTATGTTTTTAGAGAAATAATATTTAATTTATGGTTTTTAACTTTTGCTTCGATAGTTGATTTTCTTTAACAGGCTAACTGAGAATGTCTAACTGAAACCCAACCCGTTTATTAGACGAGATAGCCGCATCGTTAAACCTCAGCTCACTTACTTTTGTATGGTTTCTAGGAATTCGGCCCCATATTTTCATATTCATTGAAAATGTCATCTTAACACATTCATCTAGAAAACGTGTTAACTATCCTGGCATATTCATAGTTGTCACAAATTTAATAACTTACGTGATACTTGAGTGCTTTCTCCAGCTCTTTCACAATAACAGCCATTGTCGGGCGATCCTCTGGTTTTTCTTGAAAACATTGATATGCAACTTTTGCAAATATTTTTATAGACTCTGTACCGGTTTGGTCACCTATAATATCGGAAGAACGAGTTTTCTCAAATTCTTTCTTTAACATTGAGTCAATGATCTCGTTCCGTTTTCTTAGCTCAAAGCCGCGTTTTACTATCTCTGGCAGAAATTGTGGATCATCTTTGGATATTTTAAAATGTGTCAACATTCCACTCATTATTTCAAACAAAACAAGGCCAAACGAATAAACATCATACTCCTTGGTCAACCTATTATGATTCGGTGGATCATTATATTCATTTGTTAAAAATCCAAAGTCACCAATCATGCCTACTCCATCTCGGTTTATAAGAATGTTAGAGCTCTTTATATTACCATGTATTATCCCTTTATGCTTACCACTACCATGTATTATCCCTTTATGCTTACCACTATCATTATGGAGATATTCGAGCCCACGGGCAGCATCGAGGCAAATCTGCAGACGTATTACCCATGGAAAACTACTTCTGGTATCATTCCTACGAATATATTCATCGAGGCTCCCGTTTGAGGCATACTCATAGAGTACAAGAATACGCTCATCATCTTCATCACAGAATCCAAAAATATTTACAAGGTTTTCATTTAAAACGTAAGGAAGTGTCTTAAGGAGTTCCTCAGTTCGTTGCCCGAATCTACAATCTAAACTCTTAATAAAAACAGTGCTTTTTCTTCTTGGGTAGTTCGAGAATTCTGCCATCAAGACTTTCCTATGTTTGTTTTCTATAGCATATCTTTGTACATCAAAGTGGAAGAGATCTGCCTTACGAGTTGCTAATCCTATTTCAGTCAACGGAAATCTCATATGATCGATGTATGGTACCTGCATCATTGATAATCATTGAGAAAGGAGTATTCAAATTTCCTATGTTAATGCAAACTTCTTTTTAACTTGATTTTACAATTTTAATACACACATATAAGAGTTGTCTCAAAGTGTTGAGAGGTCTTTAATGGGTTATCTGATTGAGGCCATAACTTAAAAGTTATGACACCCTTAAATAGTACTTTTGCCTTTTAATAATGAATTAACTTATGCTACAACCAATAATTTTTTAACATTAGATTAATATATTTAAAATTTGTTTTTTGAGTTGAATTAACTTATGCTACAATATATTTTAATTACGTTTTCATTATTTTATGGCATACGTATAAATGTCACATGAAACTCTTAACCACATTATCATAATTATAACTATTTGCCATACTAAAATCTCATTTTTATGCATATGTACTCATCTAGTAATATAAAAATATATGATTATTTCATCTGTTAAATTACAAGGAAAAAATAATTCTATAGATTTTGTCACATAGTAGCTTTAACACTCTGCAAAAATAAATGTGGGAGATTTGTAAAAATAAAATTTAAAAGATTATTTATTGTGTTTTGGCTTTAAATAATATATATATATATATATATATAGGGTAAAGATCAAATAAAAAGACAAATATTCGTGAGAAGGATATGGTTTTTTTTTAAGTTTTCGAAAAATTCTGAAAAAAATTCAAAAGATCCGGTATGTTGGTGCATAAAAAAGTTGTGAATGAAGTTTTTCTAATTTCGAGTTTTTATACGTTTTTTTAATGCACAAAAAAAAAGATTTTGATGCACAAAAATTTCAACTTGTTATAGTTTGATGCACAATAAAATTTTGATGCAAAAAGTCAATAGAAGTTGAGGTCAAAAACGAATTTTTGAGGCACAAAATGAACAAATTGAAAATTTTTGATGCAAAAATTTTTTTTTGTGCATTAAAAATTTGTTTTTTGTGCATTAAAAAAACAAACAAAAACTCAAAATTAGGAAAACTTCCTTTACAAAAGTTTTGTGCACCAACATACTCTATCTTGTGGATTTTTTTTAGAATTTTTAAAAAACATTTTTAAAAAACATGCCTAGTGTATCATTTTTACGAATATTTGTCTTTTTATTTTAACCTTCCTCATATATATATATATATATAGTGATGTATTATATTGAGAACCCGTTTTATTGACAGAATTATACAGAACTATTTTTAATCAATATGAGCCATTCAATGAGTTAATCAAAAGCTAAGATTAATTGTGCCAAAATTGAAATTAAAGTAAAGATGAGGTGTTAATTTTTAAAAGCTGAAAGGGTAATATAATCATTTCAAATTTAACCCTATAATAGGACCAGGTTAACTCATATCCTCATCAAACAAAA
>BQNB010035360.1:0-16841 GCA_026074375.1 Tanacetum coccineum | reverse complement strand
TGAGTTCCAACAGACCTTGACAATAGGAATGCGGCTTTGTTTAAGTTGTTTCACCTCTTGATCTACTATCTTTACCGGTTCTTTGATAAAATGTAGCTTGTCATCAAGTCGAACCTCGTCAAGCGGGATAACAAGATTCTCGTCCGCCAAACACTTCTTGAGGTTTGAGACATGAAAAGTGTTGTGGATTCCTTGAAGTTCTTCGGGCAATTCCAATTCACACGCCATGGGACCAACTCTTTCTAGGACTTTGAATGGTCCCATATATCATGGACTCAACTTCTTACGTTTTCTAAAACGAATCAAGCCTTTCCAAGGCGATACCTTAAGCATAACCTTGTTGTCCACATTGAACTCTAACAACCTATGCCTTACATCCGCGTTGCTTTTTTGTCAACTACGGGCGGTTAACAAACGGTTATTGATCTGCATTATCTTTTCTGTTGTTTCTCGAATCAATTCTGGGCCCGTGAGTTGGCTATCTCCAACCTCACTCCAACAAACGGGTGATCTGCATTTCCACCCATAAAGAGCCTCGAAAGGTGCATGCTTGATGCTTGCGTGGTAACTATTGTTGTAAGAGAATTTGATTAATGGCAAATGTCTATCCTAACTACTTCTAAAGTCGATCACAGACGCTCGCAACATGTCTTCAAGGGTTTGTATTGCTCTATCACTTTGACCATCCGTCTGCGGGTGGTAAGTGGTACTCATATCCAGCCGAGTTCCCAAGGCTTACTGGAGTGACCTCTAAAATCCAGATGTAAATCGGCTATTTCTATCCGATATGATCGATATCGACACTCCATGTCTAAAGAAAATTTATTTCAAGTATAGTTGAGTAAGCTTCTCCATGCTGTCAGTTTGCTTCATTAGCAGAAAATGAGCCGACTTTGTCAAACGATCAACAATATCCCAAATCGATTCATACCCAGCTAGGGTTCTCGAGAGTCTAGTAACGAAATCCATAATGATTCTCTCCCATTTCCATACAGGAATCTCGGGTTGTTGAAGTAGCACAGACGACTTTTGATGCTCTACTTTTACCTTAGTACATGTCAAGCACTTGCTGGCGTAGGTGGCA
Source organism: Tanacetum coccineum (assembly GCA_026074375.1). Taxonomy (NCBI): domain Eukaryota; kingdom Viridiplantae; phylum Streptophyta; class Magnoliopsida; order Asterales; family Asteraceae; genus Tanacetum; species Tanacetum coccineum. The sequence goes on along the minus strand of BQNB010035360.1, from coordinate 15,757 downwards.
ATTTCAGCCTTCATGTTCGGCCACGAGTATAACTGCTTCAAATCTAGATACATCTTGTTAGATCCTGGGTGAATAATATTTAGATTTATGCGACTCGTGCATAATTAAATCCCTTAATCCTCTGAACCGTGGTAACCAAACTCGCTTGTCAAAACACCAAGCTCTGTAAGGCCGAATCTCAAATATCTTCTTGATCATTCTCCCTAAATTTTTAGCCTTTACATTATCTCCTTTTAGCGCTTCTGTTTGGGCGTTAAGAATCTGCTCGGGTAGATTAGTGTGAACCTTCATTACCAAGGCTCGAACACGCAATGGCTTAATCCTTTCTTTTTGATTTAAGGCGTCAGCCACTACATTTGCCTTTCCTGGATGGTAACGGATTTCGTAATCAGAATCACTTAGAAGTTCAATCCAATGACATTGTCTCGTGTTAAGCTCTTTTTGGTCTAATATGTACCAGACTCTTATGATCTGTATATACTATACACTTAGTGTTATATAGATAATTTCTCTATAACCTAAGAGCAAAAACAACCGCACCGAGCTCTAGGTCATGGGTTGTGTAGTTCTCTTTATGAGTCTTTAGCTATCGGGAAGCATATGCTATGACTTTATCCCGTTGCATCAATACTGCTCTATAACCCTTGAGTGATGCGTCATAATACACCACAAAATCAACATTTCCTTCCGGTAACGCTAAGATAGGCGTGCAACAAAGTTTCTGCTTTAAGAGTTGGAAAGCCTTATCTTCTTCCTTTCCCTACTCATACTTCTTGTTTTTATGAGTCAACTTGGAAATGGGTTTAGCGATCAATGAAAAACCTTCAATAAATCTCCTATAATAACCAGCGAGTCCTAAGAATTGCCTCACTTATGTCGGTATCTTTGGTGCAGCCCAATTTTTGATGGCTTCAATCTTTGCGGGGTCGACATGAACACCTTCACTATTGATCACGTAACCAAGGAACTATACCGACTCTAACCAAAAGTCACATTTCAAGAATTTGGCGTAGATTTGTTCTTTCTTGAGTAGTTCTAAAATAATCTTCAAATGTTCCCCGTGTTCTGCCTTGCTCTTGGAATAAATAAGAATATCATCGATGAACACGATCACGAACTTGTCAAGGTACGGCTTACACACCCAATTAATCATGTCCATGAATACCACAGGCACGTTGGTTAGGCCAAAAGGCATCACTTGGAACTCATAGTGACCGTACCGAGTCTGAAATGCGGTGATTGGAATGTTCTCCTCCCTAATACGGAGTTAATGATAACCTAATCGCAGGTTGATCTTAGAATACACACTTGAGCAATGTAATTGATCAAATAAGTCGTTAATCCTTGGGAGTAGATAACGATTCTTGACTGTTAACTTGTTTAGCTCATGATAATCGATGCACATTCGGAAGGACCCATCCTTCTTTACAAACAATACTGGAGCTCCCCACGGAGACGAGCTCGAGCAAATAAATCCCTTCTTCGATAATTCTTGTAGTTGTTTCGCTAATTCTTTCATTTCAGATGGCGCTAACCGATATGGTGTACGTGCCACAGGTGCGACACCAAGAACTAGATCAATTCAAAACTCTACCTGCCGAGGTGGTGGAAGTCTCAGTAAGTCATTAGGAAACACCTCAGAGAAATCACGAATCACAAGCACATCCTCCAAGTGCTTCTCTGCTGGTTCCTTCTCAGTTAGTTGCGCTAAATATAATTAGCATTCCTTTCTATGTATTTCTGAGCCTTAATACAAGATATGACCTTCAATTAGGATGCGCCTCTATCGCCCTCTACTATCAACGTCTTGTTTCTGTAAGGCATACGCACAATCTTCTTACCACACACAATGACCGTGTCATGCTCAGACAACCAGTCCATCCCAATTATAACATCAAAAGTCCTATGCTCGATTGACATGAGGTCGATTTCAAACAGGTGGTCTACTAGGTTTAGGGTGCAACCTCTTAAAACAGTGTTAGTACTAACGACTTTCCCATCAGCTAACTCAACCTCATAACTAGTATCTAGCTTAACCAGATTAATATTAATCAAGTGACTAAAACTAGTAGTCATAAAGCTTTTGTCCGAACCCAAATCAAGCAAAATAGTAGCATACGATTGTTAAGTAGGAACGTACCCGTCACCACATTGGGTCCTTGGTTCTGATCTCCTTCTCTTATCACATAAGCCCGTCCTTGAGCATTCCTGGTATGTTGGTTGTTCTTCTTTGGACAACAGTTTCTGGTGTGTCCCTTTTCTCCGCATTCGCAACTGTTAGGTTCAAGAAAAGTGTTTATTATTATATAAATTGGTCTTTGTATAGTTTTGATTAGCTTTATAGTTGTATTAGTAATTATAATTTAATAAAGTCTATCTTGGTCAAAGTTAAGTAATGTTGACCAAGGTTTGACTAAAGTTAGGAAAATAAAATAGGATAGGCAATAAGTATAAATACCCATCTTGGAGGGGTATTTATACAAGTCTTTACATATTTTGTAATTCACTTCTCTCTCCTATTTCTATTTTCTCTTTGAAATGAAAATTGAGAAAATGATAAAAAAAATACTCTCTAGCTCCTCTTATTTATTTTATAAGCTTTCGTATGATTACTACTACACAAAAATGACATATAACAAGTGGTATCTATCATCGGGAGAGATCTAGTGTGTGTTTCGTGAATCAAATCGAGCTTAACCATGAGAATTTTTGATCTACAAGTTTTCGTATCGATGAACAGTAGGTTTCGTAAGGATTAGATTTATGATTTGATGAATTTTTGATCTTAAAACGCATAATAATAGCTTTTGTAATCATCAAATTGTAGGTTTAATATCTAGATTACGAAAAATACGTGTTTTAGATTGAATTTGATTGAAAAATATAGGTTTGATAACCTTCGTAAGCAAGAAATAGGTTTCGATAATTGTTTTTAGGTGGGAAAACAGCTTTCGTATTTTAGTTTTGAGCTTTTGTATTGTAGTTTTGGTTTCATAACTGTCATACGTAAGTGATTTCTTAGCTTTGGTAACGTAGTTATACTTTTGTAACACTTACAATAGCTTTCGTAACATTGAATTTTATCAATTTGCAAAAGATAACATTGAGATTATCACTTTAAAATGCTTAAAATCAGTTTGATAGATTTTTTCTAGGTTTCTTAGCTAAGAATTTACGAAAGTAAGGGATTTCTTAGATTTTACAAAAGTAGAGGTAATTTGAGATTTACAAAAGGAGGTTTTGTAAAATTTAAGCTTTCGGTAACCGTTTCGTTTCATAGATTTGGAAGCTTTCGTATTAGTGTGGTTTCGTAAACAGGAGGTTTCGTATCAAATACTTGGTTTTGATTTCGTACTTCCAGCTTACGTATCATAGGTTTCGTATGTGAGGTTTTGTATCACAGTTTATTAACTAAGGGTTTCGTAACGAAGGTTTCATATTACAGTTTGAGGTTTCGTAAGACTTGGTTTTGTAAACGAGATTTTGTAACTTTGTTTTCATATTGGAAGGTTTCGTGTCTCATTAGAAGAGGTTTCATAACACAGTTTTGGGGTTTCGTAAACTGTTTTAGAGGTTTCGCAACACAGTCACTGGGTTTCATAATACAGTTTCAAAGGTTTTATAACACAGTTGGTAGGTTTCGTAACACTGTTTCACAGGTTTCGTATCTCATACTTTCAGTTTTGTAACACAGTTTAAGAGGCTTCGTATCTTCTAATTTTAGATAATTAAGCTTTCGTAACAAGGCTTAAGTGTTACTTAGACTTTCGTTACAAATCAAAATTTAGTTTCTTCAAGGTTACTTCATTGTAATACAAGACAAGGTTGTAATTGCTCGTTAACTTCACAATTACAAGACTTTATCTCTAAAACAATCCAAGTTTGCATTGTAATCATTTGTTACAACATGTCTACTTCAAATCAACAAACTCTAGCAGACTCGGGAGCTAATGAAAGACCTCTAATGCTTGAGAGAGGGAATTATATTCCATGAGAAAGTAGATTCAGAAGGTTTTTGTATAATAAGCTTGAAGACAGGACGCGGATGTGGAACTCAATTCAAAAAGGACCTTATAAGAGGCCAATGATTCCTAACCAGACAACGATCAGGAAGAAATACTTGAACCATTATCCAAAATGACTGAGGGTATCAAGAAGCAATACATTGCTGATGTGAAAGTCATGAATTATCTTCTTTAAGCAATACCAAATGATATATACAATTCAGTAGATGCATGCAAAAATGCTAAGGAAATGTGGGAACGAATTAAAAGGCTGATGTTTGGTTCTGATGTCACTAGCCATGTGAGACACCCACGTCTCATGGATGAGTTTAACAAGTTTGCAGCAAAAGAAGGAGAATTGTTAGCATCAGTGTATGAAAGGTTGACAACGCTTGTGAATATTATGGATCGTAATAATGTTCGTCCCATTTCAGTGTTAATCAACACCAAGTTTCTCAATTGTATGCAACCAGAATGGAGCAAATATGTTACCATGGTTCATCACAATCAAACTAGAGATACAGTTTCATATGATGAGTTGTATGATTCTTTATTACAATTTGAACCACATGTTCTCGCATCCAAAGCAAAGAAATTTGCCAAGAGTCATGATCCATTAGCCCTTCTTGCTCATTTAAATGCTTCTTCATCATAATCTCATGCAGATTCTTCTTATTCACCACAACCATACTATGTCACACATCCTTCATCAGTTGTTGATTATGAAGATGAATATCAAGGAGAGTTACAAAGGGATTCTCAAGAAGACAAGCTTATAACTGCCATGATGTTATTAGCTCGAGCAATCACTCAGAAGTTTTCCACACCTACCAATAATCATCTTCGTACTTCATTAAACACAAGGAATCCAACTGTGGTTCAGGATGGTAGAGTTGACATACAAACCAAGAATACAAGTTATGGAGGAAATGGTAACAAGAATGTAGGGAGACAAAACAGGAATCAAGCGTTTAATGCAGGAAATGGAAATGATGACAACAATCAGATTGTTCAGCATGTTCCACGAACCGAGTCAGCTCCAGGAAAGGCAAATGTTCAGTGTTATAACTGCAATGAAAAAGGCCACTATGCTTGTGATTTTCAGAAACCAAAGTTCGTGATGCAAAGTATTTTATAGAAAAAATGTTGTTAGCTATGAAAGATGAAGCAGGAAGCAACCTCAACAACAAAGAAAATGACTTCATGCTTGACAATTCATATGGAGAAGAAATAATAGAAGAGTTAACTGCAGAAGTCATGTTGATGGCTCGAATTCAACCAGCTGATGGTAATGCTGAGATTGTGCCATCATATGATGCAATGGTTGTTAGTGAGGTAAATGCTTCATCCAAAGTTCATGAACAAGTGAGTCATGTGAAATGTAAAACTATTATTCAAACATCTGATGATGATCAAATTGATTCTATTATCATATTTAATGATCCTTATGTGGAAAATAATGGTAGCACATCTGAACATGGTTCAAATGCTCATGACGAATATCATAAAATTCAAATGCTAGCATATAATGTTCAAAAAGAAGCTGAGAAACAAAGACGATTAAACAATGAGCTTAAAAAGAAAAAAATGTTGCTACAAAAGGAGCTTGAGACGTATAAGGATCGGGTCAAAATGTTTGAGTAAAAAACAATTCAATGTTCAAAATATAAAGAAACATGTTAAGAGTTAGAACGTGAATTACGGAATGATAAGAACACCATTGAGAGAATTTTGAAAGAAAAAGATAACATTCAAAGTGATTTTTTCAAAATTAAAAATGAAAAGATAATAATTTAACATGAAACTCAGTTAGATAAAAAGGCTTTTAAAGAACGAGAAAATCGCTATCTTGAAGATATTTGTGATCTCAAAGAAAAACTGAGTTCTCATGATCGAATTGTTTATAAAATGGGTCAATCACTTCAAACAATTCGCATGCTTGGGAAGACACCAAATAAAGTTTATGGTCCTTTTCTTAAAGCTGGGCTGGGTTATAAGAATATTGAACGTCTCAAGAAGGCCATTGCAGCACAACCAAAAATGTATGATGGTGAAAAGCTTCATAGTGCTAAATTAATAATTGATTCACCTGATTCAGAGGAAACTTTAGAAGATGCGAAAGAAAGTCGATTGAAAATGAGAAACAAAATGGTTTAAATTAACTATGCAAAATTAAATGTGCTTTATGAAGCATTTGTTCCTCAACAAGACTTTTCTGTGGAACAAACATATTTTTCAATTCCTTTTACTTCTACTAATGGTTTTGAGTTAAAAGAAGTCACATCGGATTTACCAATTCCAAAAATACCAAAAGAGAGTAAATTGTTAAAAATGTTTGACAAAATAGGTGTCGCAATTAACGGTTTATGAACAAGGATTAATAAAACTCTTTTAGAAGACCGACAACGAAGATGGATGTCTAAAAGTTAAAATTCTTTAAGAGAATTTTATAAAACTGATGTAATTCCGATGTCTACTTCTTTATCAAGGAATTTGAAAGAACTTAAAGAATAACTCATTGAAGAAGTACAGAAAATGTTAAATATTTTTAAATCAATAGAACAGAAAGTTGACGGAAAATCTTCAAAAGAAAATATTCTTCAAAAAGATATCGATCGAATTTTGGATGTATCTTTGACAAGTGAAATTCAAAATTGTGTGTTGATTTCTGTTGAAAAATAGAAAAATGAGTTGTTACAAGCTGAACTTTCAAAAAGTTCAAGTGACTCCAAATATATCCAAGCCAATTTACTCAAGAGAATCAAAATTCTTGAAAATGATTTTAAGCGATCACAAGCTTAAAGTATTGATTTTGAACTAAAGTTACAACATCAAAAAGAGAAAATGGCTTGTGACGTCTCTTGGAAGTCAAAATTGTCAACAATAAATGATGAGAACGTGTTGCTAAAAACTCAAGTGGATTCGGTTGTTAAAGAAAGAGAAACTATCAAACTTGAATATCAAAAGATTTTCAATTCAATAAAGGCAACACGGATTCAACATCAAAAAGAACTTGATGAGTTGATTGAACATGTTAATCAAAAGACATATGCTTATGTTGATGTACATGCTCAAAATCAAGATCTTTTGATAACATCTGAACTCAAGAATAAGCTTTGAATCGTTGACAAGGGAAAGAATGTGAACACTAAGTTTGACAAATTTGAGACCTCAGGAACACTTCTTTGTGTAACACCATTGCCTAAAAATATAGCAATTAAGGCTAAGAAAGTGTCAAATTCTAAGGTCAATACAAATAGGTCAAAACTAGTCACTTCACATCCTACACCTAAAAACGAGCAAAGTCGAACACAAAATGAGAATGTACTTGCAAGAGGAATGTAGAGAATCACAAAAATAGAGACACATACATCGGACTCTAAAACTAACATAAATGTTTCTAATTCCACAGGTGTAAAAAGTTCTAATAGTGTTAAAAGACCAAAGTCTAAGGACACCAAATCGAAGAATAGAGTCTTGAAGAACACTAATGCTAAGAGTTCAACTGCACATGTTTAGAAGAAGTCACGTAGTGCTAGTATAGTTTCTAATAAGTGTGAAACAAAGAATTCGAATATATGTCAATCAAATGCAAGTGTATTAAGTACCAAGACTGTAAATGCTGTTAATGACGGTTCAAATATTGTTTGTGTTTCTTGTGGAAAAGATGTATTTTTGCTTTCTCATGAAAAATATGTTGCTCGTTATGCTTTGTCTAGGAATTCTAGTTTAAAAAGAGCCTTATTCACTACCCTTATAGCAGCGAAATCTAAGAATTTAGGAGCTACTTCCGTAGTTGCGAAATCTAGATTAAGCATTGCTAAAACCCCAACTGCAACAAATAAGGTCTCTAGTGTGTTACCACTATCTCCTAATTCTAGTCAAAGTAGGACACTTAGTAATTACATGAAAAACAAAATTGCAACAAGTAGAAATTAGAAAAAATGGTTTGAATACCAACAATGCTTTAATTGGACACCCAAGAACAAAACTGCTCAATCACTCTCTAGTGAAACAAAGAGTCGTATCCGTGTTCGTTCTACATCTAACACAACGGTTACCACTCAGAAATGGGTAGCCAAACTGTCTACTCTTCCATCTGCATTTGTTTTATGTGATGCAGCTGATCCAGCTTATCTTTTGGATTATTGATAGCGGATGCTTGAAGCATATGACTGGCAATCTTCAATTGCTAAGAAATTTCGTTGAGAAATTCATGGGAACAATTTGCTTCAGGAATGATCATTTCACAGCAATCACTAGATATGGAGATTATGTTCAAGGCTATCTCACGATATGTCATGTATACTACGCTGAAGGCCTTGGTCACAATCTGTTTTTGGTAGGGCAATTTTGTAATGGAGATCTAGAAGTAGCTTTTCATTCCAACACGTGTTATATTTGGAATTTAGAAGGTGATGATTTGCTTACCGGTTCTCATGATTCAAATCTATACACTATCTCTATTTCTGAGATGGCGGCTTCTTTTCCAGTATGCTTAATGTCCAGAGCCACATCAATAAAATCTTGGTTATGGCATCGCAGGCTTTCTCATTTGAATTTTGGTACCATTAACCAACTCACGTTAAAAGATCTAGTTGATGGGCTTCCGAAATTTAAGTATAACAAAGATCACCTATGTTTAGCGTGTGAATAAGGTAAAAGCAAGAAAGCTTCACTTTTATCAAAATTGGTTCCAAGCACAGAATCCAAACTCGAACTACTTCATATGGATTTGTGTAGGCCAATGAGGGTCGCAAGTATCAATGGCAAGAAATATATTCTAGTGATCGTTGATGATTATTCTTGGTATACCTGGGTATATTTTCTTCGTACCAAAGATAAGGCTCCAGATATGATCATCAATTTCATTAATCAAGTTCAAAGGAATCTAAAGGCTCAAATTCTGACGATTCAAACTGATAATGGAACCGAATTCAAAAACGAGAAATTACGAGCATTTTATGCAAAGTTAGGCATCGTTCATAAAACTTCAATTGCTCGTACACCTCAACAAAATGGTGTTGTCGAATGACAAAATTGAACACTAGTTAAGGCTGCTCGAACAATGCTTATCTTTTCCAAATCTCCAGAATTTCTTTAGGCCAAAGCTGTTGCTACTGCTTGTTTTACTTAGAATCGCTCTATTGTACACACACGGTACAATAAGACTCCTTATGAGCTGATTTAAGGACGCAAACCTAATATTCAATACTTTTATGTGTTTTGATCTCTTTGTTATCCAACAAATGACCGTGATGATCTTGGAAAAATGAAACCGAAGGTTGACATTGGTATTTTTATTGGTTATTCTGAGTCATCAAGAGGATTTCATATCTATAATCGCCGAACCCAAAAGATAATTGAAATGATCCGTGTCAAGTTTAATGAACTCACATCTATGGATTTTGAATGCAACAATTCAGAACCCGGAATAAACTATATGAATTTTCAAGATTCATCGGAAGATTCACAATTAGTGCCTTTAAAAACAGACTTGGATAATTTATTTGGTCCTTTGTATGAAGAATACTATGAGACGAGTTCACCAAAAGTGTCAGATAATTTCGTTGAAAATACTCTTGATAATGACAACACTTCTTTATCATCGTCAATTGTTGTTGAAGAAGATAAAGCTCCTCAAATAGTATCTTCGTCAGCAGAACAAGTTGCCACTGAACCAAACTATCCAGTCTTGAATGAAAATGCCAATGAATTAGTTCAAGAAGTTGTTGCATATTTTAATGGAAATGTGTTCTACAATGCACCTCCAACTCCTGTGTTTAAAGAAGCTGAGTCATCTTCAACATATCAGGATCCATCAAACATGCACGAGTTTCATCAAAAACATCGCTCAAGTGATAAGTGGACTAAGAATCATCCAATTGAACAAGTGATTGGTGATCCCCTCAAAACCTGTAATGACACAAAATTGACTTCAAACTGATGCAGAAGTTTGTATGTACACATTAACAGTGAGTACAATTGAACTGAAAAATATCAAGGAAGCTATGCTTGATGCCAGCTGGATTGAATCCATGCAAGATGAGCTTAACCAGTTCAAACGCCTTGATGTTTGGGAACTTGTCGAATGTCCTATTAGCAGAAACATAATTGTAGTCAAATGGATTTGAAAAAACAAAACTGATGCTAAAAACATGGTTATTCGGAACACGTCTCATTTAGTTTCCAAAGGATATCGTCAAGAGGAGGGAATCGATTTTGAGGAGTCTTTTGCACCAGTTGCAACACTTCAAGCTGTCAAAATTTTTGTGGCATACGCGGCTCACAAGTACTTTCCTATTTATCAAATGGACGTCAAAACAAAATTTCTGAATGGTCTACCAAAATAGGAAGTTTTTGTTCGTCAGCCAGATGGATTTGTAGATCCAGACTTTCTGAACCACGTATATCGTCTTAAGAAAGCTCTGTACGGTCTCAAACAAGCCCCTAGAGCCTAGTATGACAAGATTTCCTCTTTCTTAATGGAACACCATTTCAAAAAAGGTATTGTCGATCCAACATTGTTTACAAGAAGATATAGGGATGACATTTTATTAGTTTAAATCTATGTTGATAACATAATTTTTGGGTCAACAAAACCATTATTTTCAACAAGATTTGCAAAACTAATGAAAGATTGTTAGCCTTATTTTTATATAAGTCGAACAAGAATGTCATTGGTCGTCTTTGTATTAACTAGTCTTGTATTGTAATAGGCTTTCGGTTTCAACGGGCTTGGACTTTAAGCTAATATTGTCCATGTTTCGGGCTAATGCCTAACACAAGCCAAGCCCGGCCAAACAACACAAAGCCCACGAGCCTCATAAGGCCTTGGACTATAAGAACCACCCTCCTAGCATGTTAGGAGGGTGTTGGTTACCATTTCTCACATAGTAATCACACCACTCTTGTTTCTCTCTCTACTTTCTCTCTCTAAACTTCTTTCTCTTTTCTCTTTTTCTTTCTAAGCTTATTCGGTTTGCATATGGCTTATATGTAGCTTATTGGTTGCTTATTAGTTGTGTTTGGATCTTAATATATTGGGATAACATGTGGTATCAAGAGCCAAGAGGGTTTTGGTGATGTTTTCTTGTGGTTCATGTAGAATAAGCCAAACTGTAGGTTTTTCTTAGCTTATTTCAGGCTTATTTTGGTTTCTTTTGAGAACGGTTTGTGTGAAGCTTATTTTCATCTTCTTTTACAGCTTATTTGTAGTTCTTAATAGCTTATTTTCATTTAGTTCATTTTCTTGTTTTTGTTTTTGAAAAAACCGTTCAAAAATCTTGAAAAAAAAGTGAAAAATTTTTCGTCTCAAAAATAAAAAAGTTTGCATTTTTATGTTAAGACTTTCTTAGTTTTGCTTAGTTTTACAAAAAAAATCATCTAAAAGTGTCAAAAAGTGTGTCCTTTTCAAATTTGAAAATTGGAAGTTTTTACACTAGGTGAGTTATACGTGTTTTTACACTGGGTGAATTATACACTTTTTACATTGGGCAAATTATACACTTTTTACACTAGACGAATTATACACTTTTTACACTATGCGAATTATACACTTGCACTGGGCGAATTATACACTTACATTGGGCAAATTATACATTTTTTACACTGGGCGAGTTATACACTTGTACTAGGCGAATTATACCTGTTTGCTTGGGAGAATTATACCATTTTACTTGGGTGAATTATACACTTCTCTTGGGTGAATTATACACTTCTTTTGGGTGAATTATACTTTTCTTGGGTGAAATTATACACTTGTCTTGGGTGATTTAAATTTCGATTAAGGTAATTTCAATAAAATCATAATTTACCAAAAATCAATTTCGGTTAAGTCAAATTCGGTGAGATTCAAGTTGGACTTTTATTGTAACACCTCATTTGGACTTCAAAGACACGTAAACAAACAATAATTTCTAATTTAACAACAAATTCAAATTTCATGGTTTCTTCTTGATTTAGTAAATCCCACGAACGCCTCACTTCTTTTCTTGGTTTAATCAAGACTTGTAAAATCCCGTGAACTAGAATTCCATAACAAACCACAACTCAATTAATTCATAAAAATTAAGATTCGATATCCATTGATAACAACCTCAAAATTTCAAATACCAATAACAACTTGCAAAATCAAACATCAAATGCTCTTCACAATGCCATCATAGAAGCAGGTGGTAAAGACTGTCCACCAATGTTAGTACCTGGTAATTACGTTTAGTGGAAATCCAGAATCAAGAGATACATCGACACCAAACCTAACACTGAACTCATCCACTATTGTCTCCAAAATACACCTTACAAATTAAAATAGACTGAGAAGACTATTCCAGTTGCAGAAGGTAGTTCAGAAACCACTACAGAAGGGCACATGGAACTATAAGAATGTTTCATAAGATATAAAGGATCAATTAGATGCTGAAGCTGAAGCTGTTTAGATAATTCTCACTGGGATAGATAATGATATCTACTCCACAGTTGATGCTTGTCCAAATGCATGTGAGATGTGGAAAGCTATTAAAAGGTTAAAACAAGGTGAATCAATAAATGTTCAAGATCATGAAACTAATCTATATTGGGAGTTTGGAAAATTCACATCACAAGATGGTGAATCACTTGAATCGTATTACTCAAGGTTCTACAAGATGATGAATGAGCTTGTCAGAAATAAGTGTGATGTTACCAATCATCAAGTGAATGTTCAGTTCTTACTTCAATTACAACCAAAATGGCAAAGGTTTGTAACACTTGTTAAGCAGAGTCAAGAGTTGAAGATTGTCTCTTACCACATACTTTATGACATTTTAAAGCAACATCAGAAAGAAGTCAATGAATTAAGAGCTGAAAGACTAGCACGTATTCTCTAATCCACTTGCAATTGTTTCTCAACAACAACCATCTTACCATCCTCAAAACCATCATACTCACTACACTCACAATTCCTCAACCAGATCACAACAAGCTGCTACCAGAAATAAAGGAAAAGCAATTGTCAATTCTTCTACACCTACTTATGATCAAGAACCTGCCATGGTTTCTAATGATGATGAAATGTCAAAGGATAAGGAGATTGATAAACTCATGCTTAATTTCTCTATCATTCAAGAAAATCTACAAACCTATCAACAACAACCTTAGAACTTCATCAAACACCAGTAGAGCAAATCAAGATAATACTCCAAGGATTAACAAAGGCACTAGGTATGATTATCAGAGGACAATCAATGTTGTTGGCGCTAGGGAGAATGTAGGTACACAGGTGGTACAACAATCTGGGATTCAGTGTTATAATTGCAAGGAATATGGCCATGTAGCAAGGGAATGTCAGAAACCGAAATAGGCAAAGGATGCAGCTTATCACAAGGAGAAAATGCCATTGTGTAAGCAAGAGGAAACTGGATTTCATTTGAATGCAGAGCAAGCTGACTAGAGGGATGACACTGATGATGAACCTGAAGATCAGGAATTAGAAGCACATTATCTGTACATGGCACATATTCAAGAGGTTACTCCAGATGCTGCTGACAATTCTAGACCCATCTTTGATACTGAGCCATTGCAAAAGGTACAAAATGATAATGATAACTATAATGTGTTTACCAATGATAGAGAACATCCTGAGTAACCTGAATCTGTTAATGACACATATCTGGAGGAACATGATGATATTAACATCACTATTGATTCATTGGATATGAGTACTAATGGAGAAACGATTGACCAAGATGATGATGATCTTGCCAAAGAACGTGTTTTGCTTGATTCTTTAATTGAGAAACTAAAATGTGAAATTGATGACAATAAAAACCGTAATAAATTTTTAGAATCGTCTAACAAGACTTTAATTGATAAATTGAAAGGTGATAATAAGGATTTCAAAACAAAAAAATAAAAGTTTAGAATCATCAAATAACCATTTCAAAGAAGCAAACAATGAACTGTCAAAAACTAATCAATTGATGTTCAAAGACCTTAAGAAGTTCCAAGCTGAACTTGATAGGTATCATGATATGAATTATGCTTCAAAGATGGAAATTAATTATGCAAAAGCTAAAGGTGATTTGGTGTCATACAAATGGAATCTCAAAAGTCATTTAATGAATATACTCAAAAGATAAATGAGTTCAATCAAACGATTTTAGAAATGAAAAATGAGCTTATTGCACATCAAGAGACCATCTCTATAATTTCACTAGAAAAAGAGGTTTAGAAGAATTTTCACAAAACTCGTGAAGACAAAGAACTTAAAAAAGTCATGGCTTTCGAAAATAAAATAAAGATTTTGGATGATATTGTATACAAAACCGGTCAATCAGTTCAATTAATGAATATGCTAAATTGTAATTGTAAAATGAGTTTTGTTAAATCTGAGTTCCTCAAGAAAGCTCAAAGTGCGAATCCTCATCTGTATGATATAGGTTGCTATAATGATAATCTTGCTTTAATGTTAGCTCCTAAATCTGACGAAACGATTCGTCTTGCCCACAAAAGTAGATCAAAATTATGTGATTTAATCAAACCTTTTGATTACAAAAACTTAAATAATCTTTATGATTTGTTTGTTCCACAATGTGAAAAGTCACCTGAATAGAGATATTTTTTAGAAAGGTCAAAAATGAGTCATACACCTGTTAAGAATGAAAATTCAAAAGAGTCTTTTAATAAACAAACAACTTTATTGGAAAAACGGATGTATGAATCCATTTCGTGGGATCAAAAGTATAAAAGCTCTAAAGAACTTTTCAAAATAAAAAGTAGTATTGACACGATTTTTGATGGAGTGGAACGTTACAAACAAAAAATTACTAAAAGGACATATTTTGGTCATATATATCTGTTCATTCAAAATACAATCGAAGGAAATTTTTGTCCCCAAATTCGAAAAATCAATGTTGATTTAAAAAAATTTCACTTGTGTTTGAAAGAGGAAACGGTTGCTAATTTGAGATACTTTAATTCTCTTGGACATGAAGTAGACTCTCTCAAATCTTAACTGGAAACTCAAAAACACAGTTTTAAATGAAATCGACCGACTTTCCAGGGAATATTATTATGCTGATCACATGAATGCTATACTTGGTGTATATACAACCCTTAATGAATTCACTGACTTACAATGTGATTATGTGGACCAAGTTGTCAAATGTGAACGTCTTGAAAAAGAACTTTAAAAAAGAACGAACAATGTCAATAACAAATCTTTCAATGAATTGTCAAAAAGATTTTCTAAACTTGAACAACATTCAATTAATCTTGAACTCGCTTTACAGTAAAGTCGAAAACAACTTAATAACGACAAAGTGTTAATACAAATATTCACGCAAAAATGATATTTATATTTAATGATCTTCATGTTTTGATAATAACAAATATAATGTCATACTACGTAAAAGTTTACGTAAACAAGTTATTTAGTCGAAAGTTTACTTGACGCCGACAAATCACTTAAGGTATGAATATGACATTATTAAACATAGTTAATGATAAAAGAAAAATATTATCATTTGCATAAACCTTTTCTAATCAAATGATTTTAGTTAACACATGATTAATTATAAGCTAGTTACACTAATCATGTAAGACAAAATAAGATTAAACAAAAGTGGAAACTATCTTTCCAAATCTTTCTAAATCTTCCCAAATATAGAAAATCTTTCCTTATTGGTGATAAAAAATATTTTGTTCTAGAAGAATCTATTAAACTAGTTTTAATAAGTACACAACAATATTTTGTATAGATTTGGGGTTAATCA
>BQNB010035359.1:37389-50927 GCA_026074375.1 Tanacetum coccineum | reverse complement strand
AATGGAGAAGGAGACTTGAGCACACGATCAGGAGTAGGGTTAACTTTCAAAGATTCGATATTAGAAATAAGACGACGGACGTTTAATAATTTCTCTCGAAGAATAACGTCTTGGATTTGAAAAATATCTTCTAAATCAAACTCTTTTTCTTCTTGTTTGACATCATTAACCTCCTCGAAGCTAACGTAATCGACGTCCTCAAAATCATCGTCATCACTCGAAGTATCATCATCCGGATCAGCTTTAATAATTCCTGGTGGAATTGGAGCAATATGAGCGAGTTCACCGGCGAACTCCTCGAGAATAGGGTCGATCTTAGAAGAATGAACAATCAAAGTATCACGGTTAATCAAAGATTCCACAAGATCGGACTCAACATTAATACGATTATTATCACAATTAGGCACATCACTCTTATCGTCGGAAATACCCTCAAACTCACTTGGGATTGGGACAAGGTTCTCGACACTAGACTTTATTACTTCGTCCGATTCCGTTTCTGGAATAGTGCTAAGATGCTCGTCCCCCATATTTGGTAAATCGGGTGTGATTGCTTTAGACGTAGAATATCGATCAATTATATCTCCTAAAGGAATATAATCATCCTCGTCGACAAAAGGAATAGAAAGCATGCGACGACGGGCAGCAGAATACTGTTCTTCATTGTAAGCTTGCTCCTTTTTTCAAACTTCGCTGCCCCATTCATTAAAATCTTGCTTAAGTTTTCGAATTCTAATCTCACAATCTCTCTCGTATTCTTCATCAATCTTCTCGCCTCGAAATCTTTTATAACCCAAATCATTCGTGATATCTTTAATTTCGTAATCAACCAATTGCTGTTCATGCCTCATTTCCTCGATACTCATATCCTCTTTAGCCGCTTGCTCTTCCATAATTCGCCTTTCTTCTTCCTTCTTTTGCATAATTTGACCAACCATATCACATATGGATGTCATTTGCTCCATAAGCTTGTTTTGAGAATTGAGAAACTCATTTTGAGCATTGAAGATTGGATGATTGACGGTATATTGTGGGGGTTGAAATTGGTCAAAACCAAAAGAATTAGAATCATAGCAAGAATTTTGCTCATAATATTCTTCATTCATTGGTTGACATTGAAAAGTTTCATGAGGACCCCCGCAATTTGCACAACAATTGTATTGTTGAGAAGAAAAAATCATAAAAATCTTGTGGGAAATTAAAGTCTTGATTGTAACATGGTTCCGGATAGATAAACGGAACTTGAGGTGTACAATAGTAACCATAACGAGCATCGTTTCCGCAAAATTCACAAGAATACATAGGAGGTTGTGGAGGTGGGTTGAAAACGTTAGGAGAATCATCAAAAGGTAGTTTGAAACTTAAGGTAATGAATTATCTTTTTTCGGAATAGGCAAGTCGTATCCAAAACTTGCAAAGTTTGTGGGAACTCTCAATGTTTTGATTGCCTGGTTTCCGGATTAAGATATCGGGAGCTTTTGGTGAAAAAAATAACCGATATGAGCACTCCCCCATGACTTACAAGTAACATCGTGACAAAAATATCGTCAAACGAATCACCACACTCGTAACAAACAAAATTTGGTTAATTTTGATGGAACAGACTTTGCGAGGAATTTTCATCACCGGGTTCCAGTTCTGACAACGAATTCTTCTCGAGGAGCATTAACAAGCTAACTGTTGGTATCGTCACGGATGGCTAGTAAGTGTTTAGAAGGTCTTGGTAAATTCCATTTTCATGACAAATTGTAAACCAAACTTCCTTTAATTTCTTTCGCCATAGAGCACATCTTTGACAATATGGACCTTCAACCGGGTTTCCACACTTCACACAAACCTGAGGGAGTTGCTGAGATGAGTCGGGTGTACAACAATAACCTTTATTATACAAACGATCCCAAAGACGAACCTTAGTAAACAGTGAAGAGGGGATTCAAAACGATAATGAGTGACGCCGGATAAGAATAAACAATTAGAGGGATAAGAAGAAGAATTAAATTAGAGGGTCGAGAAAATAAAAATTAAATGAAAAAGTGGTTAAAAGAAGATTATTTTTGTTTTTTTTTTTTGAGTTTTTTTTTAAACAACATATTTTATTAAAGGCATAAAAGAGATCAAATAACTTAAACATAATAATACAAACAAGCTTACACGGTACTCAATAAAAGTGTTTTACCTTTCAAAGTGAACCGTTTGTTCAAGTGACACAAAGCAGTATTTGAAATCTTTTATTCGAGTTGGGAACTTTATATATGGAAATAACCTCAATTGAAGATTTAATTGTTGTGTTCTTTTACAACTTTGTTTTATTTATTTTTATTATTTTATGGACAATAAATTTTTATATATATTATTTTTTATATGATAATTATACTAATAAAAGAAAAGAAAAATCATATTTTTTACTTTTTTTTATTTTATTTTTTATATTTTTTTATTCTTAATAAAAGCGTAACTTTCAAAAATGAAAGGTTCTTCAAATCACATCGAATTACAAAACTTCAAACCGAAATAATCTAATCACAAATCCCCCGTAGCAGCGCCAAAAATTGATGGTAGTAAACCTACACCACGAATAATAAAATATAATATTAATATGAAATTCCCCAACTAACCCATGAGGACAAAGGTAGTTAGAAAAACACAACGATGAATATATAATAATACTTATAATAACTTCGGAAGTATGATTCCCCGGGTCGTTACTTCCCCAATGATTTATAAATTGAGACCGCAAAGCTACTACGTTTTGTTGTTCTGCAAAACAATGATCTGAACGCGAAGGTGGAGTTCGAACTAGAGGTGTCTGTAAGTTGGTCTGGTGGGTTTATGCAATGTTTTGAATTGGTAACAACTAGATTGAATTTGATTATCTATATACCTATGACATAAAAAACAATTTATAATAAACAAATGATAACACTTAAGCAAGAAAACAAATAACGAGAAATTAAACTTTAACTAAAAACGCAAAACGGGAACCCTAAAAGTTATTAAAAAACCCTAAAATTTATCCATAAATTAAACCTAAAAGGAATTTTTCTTTTTTAAAAAAACTCTAATTGACTAAAAAGTAAGTTTAAAGAAAACTAGAATAAAAACGGAAATGAAATGAGCTTAAAAATACGAAAAACGTGAACGAGAACGAATCGCGTTCTTTAAAAATTGAAATTTTTTGCAAATTAAACCTAACTAAAGCGAAAACTAATCTTTTCTAGAAACTTTAGAAATAAAAGAAAATTTTCTAAAAAAGAATTATATTTTTTTGATTATTTTTCTATTTTTTATGATTTTTTAAAGTTTTAAACTAAGAAAAATGATTAAAAATAAACAAATAATGGGAAAAATCCCAAAAATTCACGAAAAGTCCTAAATGATATAAGGTTTACTAGAAAAATAAGCTCGAGTACACATCTTATCGAATAAGGTGCGAGATATGCTTAGACATCTTATTAACTAAATAAGACTAAACGTATACAAATAATAAACTTTGCAAACATAGAATGAAAAAGACCCCAGGGCATGTTGGTAGCTGTGTGTGGTGTTGTGTTGCTACAAATTTTGAGGCTGTGAGGTCGGGGGTTCGAGTCTTGCTCACCCCCGATTTCCACCTTCCCCTTTTTTTTGAAAACTTATAAAAGCAAAGTTGTAGATAAGCTATAAACTAACAATTTTTAAAAAAGAAACTTTTTATGAAATCTACTAAATAAGCTTAATAAGACATAACACTAACTTTAAAAAAAAATTGAACACTTAACTACTTAACTATGAAATAAGCTAACAAGCTACTTAACAAATTGACAAAGCTACAAGAACTGAAACTAAGAACCTAAGGAATAAGCAGAGAACTCAAATAAGCTAAAGGAGTTGAGCTTATTAGCTCAATAAGCTAACTGAACTAACTCAGTGTATGCTGAGTCAGTGCAGCTTTGAAGAGCCTACTTTAGGCTTAAAAATCAGCATTTAAACAGAACCTTATGGAGATAAGCTTTGCTACATTTAAAAGTAGACATGGAATACTACTTAAAACAGCTTTTAGAAAACATTTTGAAACTAATTTAAGCTAAGAAAAAGTTAAATGAAAATGGTTGTTGCAATTTTGAACTTCTTTTGATAAACTTTGATAAAATGGAAAAAGTACTTGCAGCTTAAAAAACAGACAATGAAATAAGCTGAGAAGACTAAATTAAGCTTTTACAAGTTAATTTTAACCTAAACACTAAGTTTGAAACTATTTTGACCCATTTTGAACTAAATAACAGCTTATGCCAAACACCCCTTTAACTATTGATTTTCAATCTAAAAACTAAAACAGATTAAGCTAAGCTAAAATAAGCACAATCAGATTGACAACTAAGCTTAGTAAGGACAATTAAGCAAAAATCAACAGTAAATAAGCATTTCAATAAGCTATGCTAATATTTTTGGTTTTTATGACTGAATTTTAACAAAAATGTGAAAACTAAGGATTTAACTATCAAAAGAGTTTAATAAGCATATGACAACTATAATAAGCAACAATAAGCTAGAATAAACAGCAATAAGCAAGAAATAAGCAGTAAATAAGCAAAAGGGTAATTAAGCATAAAAGATATAAATATAGAGTATCCTTTATATCCCTAGCAAAACAAAAATACTAAATATAGACCTAATATACCTCTAAAACCTACCCATCTTTTCAAATAAGCAAATCTAAATCCCATAAGCTCTTCCAAAACAGATTATCATCCAAAAGCTTCCATTTCCATAAGCAAAAGTATTAAGTTGATTCTATGGTTTAAGTAAAATTAATGATCCATTAATGTTCAATTTAAGCTTAGAGACTCAAATGAACTTAATAAGAGCTTATTAAGAACAGTTGAGCTTATTTGAGTAAGATGAGAGCTTATTTGAGCAGTTTAAGGTAAAATGACAATGTAAAGAGAATTAAAAGTTGCATTAAAATTTCATTAATATAAAAGAAGATTACAAAGCATTTGAAAGTAAATTACAATGTTTTAAGACAGAAATAAGCTAAATTTGACTTAAAAATAAGCTAAAACTAGAACTTAAAAACTACTCCCTATTGATGAATGATGAGCTCCTATTTATAGGCATATGGAGAAGGTTTTGGGTCTTCATTGTGTGTTTCTTTTGTGAGAGGAGTGGAGAATGATTCCTTGATCTACAATCTTGGCTGTGTGATCTTTCTTGCTCAACACTTCTTCAAATCTTGCCCCTTGGATTGAGTGTGTGTGCTCTTGGATTGCCACGCTGGCACGATGATGTTGACAGGAGTGGAAGTGATAGTAATTTTGTACGGAGTAGGTGCAGGGGAGCTTTGGTGGTTATGAAAGGGATAATGAACAGTGATTTTATTTTTTGGTTTAAACGCGGGTAAAACATTTTTAGACTTGATGACCTTTACCGGGTTTTTAATAAGGGGGGGGGGGGGGGGGGGGGGGGGGGGGGGGGGTGGGGGGGGGGGGGGGGTAAAAGGATGGTGGGCTCGTGGGAGAGTGTTGGGCCATAGGTTATTGAGAAAAATTAATGGACCGGGTTTTGTTAAAAGAGGTTGATGGTTAATGGAAATAATTAACAACCGTTAGTCTTTTTAATCAAAAAGGACTAACGGTGAAAATTGTATAGTTAGGGTTTGTTTTGAAAATGGTTTATTATAAAGGATAATTTGGGTATTCCCCATGATTTGACTTCTTGGGTTGACCAAGTGTTGACTTTTGACCATTGATAGCAGACTTCCGGCTCTTGTACACTTTTTATTCGTCTCGTGTTCGTGTTTATCCGGTTTTAACCATTTTCATGAGATTTTTGCAATATCCGTACCTACACAATCACAAAGATAAAACAAGCAATATACAAGCATTTTATGCACAATTTTATCTTTTTAGGGATGTTTTTGATATAAAACAGATATGTGTTTTCACACATATCAAAGATTCCAGCTGAACAATGAAGCAGGGCCTATTTTTCAGGTAATTAACTAACTCATACTAGACAAAAGCACATTAATAACTCGTCATAGGCTTATATAGTGTGTGATTTGTTTAACAGGCAGAGCCAAATGTGATCTGCTCTTAAACAACATCTGTGAGGTGTTCAATATCAGATAGTTGATGGCAGAGATCAACCCATCATTACTTGTCTGGAATATATCAGAGAGTACTTGATGAAGAGGATTGTAGTAGTTCAGAAAGTGATAGCTAAGACTGTTGGACCACTTACTCCTTATGTGACAAAAATCTTTGATGCTATCAAAAAAAAGATACTGAGTACATTGTTCAATGGAATGGAGGTTTTTTATATCAAGTAACTGGGCCTTATAAGGACCAGTATGTTGTTAACATGGGAACAAGGTTGTGTTCTTATAGGAAGTGGGAGCTAACTGGAATACCATGTAAACATGTTGTAGCTACAATATACAACATGTTTTGATAATTCATATGGGAGTTTGCTATACTGATCAACGGGTTCATGCACTTACGGACTTATAAGACAATATGGGCACATTATACTCATTAAGGCAACCCATGTAATGCTAGGGATATGTAGCCAGTAGTTGAGGCTACAACAGTCATAGTACCACCTTTGTACAAACCCCAAGTTAGCTGGGATGTGTACCTGATCTGAATGATGGACTAAAATTGTATCTTGGACACCAAGAGAATGTTGGGATGTAATGGGGTTAGGTGTGTGGACCTGAGCAGCCTGATTTAGATCAGATGACCTGCATAATGAACATGGTGTTGGGGCCGAGGTTGGTTGGGTTTTGGGCGTTGCGTTTTGCTTCAAGGCAGGAGAGCTTGGTGATTGGTGAACATCGGAAGAAAGGTAGTGAGCTTCCAAGGTCTAATTGTAAAGATTACCTTATGAACCAATGAATGGAAAAACCGTTTCATTAAAGCGAGCATGACGAGTAACAAAAACACGAGAAGTAGTTGGATTCAAGACATCGATACCCTTTGTGTTGCAGGCTATACCCAATGAAAATACACGAATGCTTCTTGGTTCAAGTTTGGTTGTTAGGAATGTCACGCAAATAGGAAAGACTTGCAACCATAGGTGCGAAAATTATCATATTGAGGAGCAGATTAAATAGCAACTCAAAGGGAGACAATGTTTCATCAATAAAGGTGTGGGCAATCTATTTAAAATAAATGTTGCCGTATAAATGGCAAATCCACCCAATAGCTAGCCGGAACATGAGTCCATGTAAAAAGCATGAGTCAAGACCCGGTTTCATCCTTCTACAATATGTCGATGCTTACTTGCTGCACCGACCATTTTGTTGTGGTGTTTACGGACATGAAAACCGATGAAACGTGCCATAGTCTCAAGATTTTGCGAACAATTTGGTTTACCAAATCGAGTGCCAACACACACTTTGAAAGGTTTTAGAATTTTTACGTGAGCATTGTTTGAACCAGATTTATAAACACGGGGAGAACCGAATAAAACCCTGTTTTTTGTTTTGAGACGGATAAAGCACAATAACCTGGAATAGATCGTCAAAAAAGCCAGACATAATATCGAATCCATCTTTCGAACAAATAGGAGCCGGTCCCCATAGATCACAATGAATCAAGTCTAAAGGATGAGAATAACATTTAGCATTAATTGTAAAAAGGTAATCGTTGACCTTATAGCAATTTGGGGTTCATGGTGTGGCAAGAGAATATGGTTTTTGGTAACAATACGAATAGAATAAAACACCCCAACTTATTCAGAGTAGAAATTACACAAATGAAACGTGCCTACAGCGAGCATGCCATACTCTCTACGAGGCTGTTTTATAACTTTAGCCGTAGCAATGAAAGCAGTAGGTTCATCTTTGGAGCACATAAAGTCCAAGTTTCACAGCGACCGTCAATAGCGAGACCCCGTTTCTTTTTCATTTTTTTTTTTTTTATGTTTGATAGTTTTTTTTTCTTTTTTTTCATTATTTCTTTTTTTTTTTTTTTTTTGTTGTGTTTTTTTTTCTTTATTCTTTTTTTTTTTTATTTTTTTTATTTTTTTAGTTTTTTTTTTTTTTTTCAATTTTTTTTTTTTTTTTTTTTTTTTTTTTTTTTTTTTTTTTTTTTTTAGTTTTTATTTTTTTTTTTTTCTTTATTTTTTTTTTTTTTTTTTTCTTTTTTTTTTTTTTTTTTTTTTTTTTTTTTTTTTTTTTATTTTTTTTTTTTATTTTTTATTTTTTTTCTTTTTTTTTTTTTTTTTTTTTTTTTTTTTTTTTGTTTTTTTTTTTTTTTTTTTTTTTTTTTTTTTTTTTTTTTTTTTTTTTTTTTTTTTTTTTTTTTAAGTTCTGATTTTATCTTTTCATTTATTTATTTTTTTTTTTTTTTTTTTTTTTTATTTTTTTTTTTTTTACTTTTTTTTATCTCTCTTTTTTTTTTTTTTTTTTTGTATTATCTCATTTCTTTTTTTCTTTTGTTTTGTATTTTTTTTTTCTTTTTTCTTTTTTTTTTTTTTTTTTTTTCTTTTTTTTTTTTTTTTTATTTTCTTTTTTTTTTTTTTTTTTTTTTCTTTCTTTTTTTTTTTTTTTTTTTTTTTTTTCTTTTTTTTTTTTTTTTTTTTTTTTTTTTTTTTTTTATTTTTTGAGTTTCCGATCATGAATATAAAAAAATGGTTTGAGAAAATGATCAACAAATCAACGGGATGGTCAGTTGTTCGCTTACTCACAGAAAGCAATTTCTTTGTTAATTTAGGAAACAAAACATTTCTTAAAGGAATAGTCAGGAAAACGTTGGTTGAGCAGCCCGAAGAGTACATTGGAAAGCGTCTTACCATTTCAACATGACTTTAGCAATAACCTGGATAAGAGAATGAATATGGTGGAGAGTAAGTCCCAGGCAGGAATCATGTGATTCCGTAGCTTCTCTCCCGTGAGTCATCGCATGCCAATTGGGAGTATTAGTTAACATGGCATGCGCATAGGAAAGCTATCTTGCTAAAGATCAATCACCAAATAAGGGAGGTCTTGAGTAGCAAAGTATATAAGACTTGAGACATGTAGTGGCCATATAATGCCCGTTTTTGTTAGACATAACAGACAATGAGGGTGTGGTCTGCGATTGTGACCTACTGTCCCTGCCACGGGAATGAATGCCCAGATAAACGACCGTCCACCTTGTGCAGATCAGATGTTGGTGACGTTTCATAACATCGAAAAACAGCCGGTGGTGTAGGAGTTACTCATGTAGTGACTCAGAAGGAAACAATTCATGACATTCTGCTTGTTAAACCAAAATCACGAAAACATAGGAGCGGGTTATCTGTGGCCCCGAATAGCAGTAGAGAAAAGTTTCGTAGGCGAGGGTCCCCAAACCACAAACAAACCAAGTGTACACTCATAATCATTTCAACAACGGGGTGAGCCGAATTGCAGACAACTGGTTACAACGTGGCTTTGAAAATCAACGACAATAATCAGAAACTAGATGTACCATTTTTAAGTTGTCGGAAGAGAAATCGCAGCAATAATGAATTCCGTTCAACAGACCGCATTGCTATATATAAAGCGCAGCTTCCAAGAGATAGCCATATTTGGTGAGCATAGTGAGAGACCAAGAACCTCACCGCCCCTTCTTTTCGGATTTCTGAGACTGATTGAAGACGAATGACGATAGCATCTTTCGATCGCGTACATCAGTCCAGGTAAGTAGATCAAGGAATTAGGATTTAGCTTACCTTCAATAGTAACTTTAGGTTTACGGTGAGATAGAGGTACCATTGATGGCCTATCAATATCCGTGATAGGTGAAGATAGTATCATATGATTTCGCCATAGAAGATAATTGGTTTGAAGAGAGCTTAATTGTTAGCATATGTAACAGTGTAATACATCGGAAAATAGGCTATCAGAAAAGAAGAAGATCTGCCTGTTGAATCCTAGAAAATATTTGTGGGGAGAAATACGGTAAAGAGAGGGAGGGTTTTAGCTGGACATGATACCAAGGAAGAACTATTATTTTCAAATGACCACATAAAAACCAATGACGTGAGCAATCTGTATAAATAGGCATGGATAATACAACAATGTTACAAATAATCACTCCTATGATTAAGATAATGATTTACTAATGTCTATGAAATAAATGAAAACAAATAAAATACACTACTAAAATGTTAGTAGCTATCCGAATAATAACAAGGACCACCAAAGACAAGAGGAAGAAGTCAACATGATGAGATTGCAAATGAAAGTTGGTTCATCAGGCAAGCTTTCTATGAAGGGCAAGTCAGTCAGGTGTGGTAAATATGGAAATATGGGTCATAACAGGAAAGGTTGCAGGGGTCAAGGTGGTGAAACTCAAACTGGTGGTTCTAGTGCAAGGAATGTCTCTTGTTTAGGTAGTGCAAAAAGAACTGTTGGTGCAAGGAATGTCTCTGTCAGGTAAAAGAAAGAAGGGAAAAAAAAAAAAAAAGAGAAAAGTAGGAAAAGAAAGAAAAAACAAAAGGAAAACAAGTGCAAGATAAGCTGCTGGTACAAGGATTGTCTCTAGTCAAGCCAATCTTGTGGTTCTAGTCAACCTATTGCAGCACAAATCACATCAACTGGTGCAAAGAATGCCTCAAGTCAACCTAGTGCAGCACCAAGCACAACAAGCCAAGGACCAACTCAACATAGTGCAGGATTAAGGCAAGGTTTTCAGGTACCAAGACTAGGTTTTCCAACATAAAGATTGACCAAGGCGATTTGCCAAAGCAGACACAGCCCAAGACATAGTCATCTTAGTTCAGTTATTATGCAGTGGTTCTTTGAACAATATGAATTTTGTTATAAGTAGGAACTTTGTCATGTAATAACTCTATATTTGGTTAACTATGAATTAGATGTATTATGTAACTTTATGTTTGGTTAAAAGTATTATGTAATTTGAATTCTGAAGTAGAAGTACTATGTTTGGTCTTGTCAACTGTTATGTAGTGTACATTGTTGGTCATTTTCCTTAATTTGACTATTGTTAAGGTCAAACAGGGTTGCTTTATATATAACACCAAAACGCACCCCATGTATTAGGTCATTTTATGACTTAATAAAATACACTTATGTATTTCTTAGTATTGTACTGTTTAGCTTTTAAATCCGTTAATCGTTTAAATTAAATCGCGTAAGCTAAAAATTATCGTTCAATGTAAACGGGCATCAAACAATTAAACATTTACATCAAGCAAGAGTTAAGTAATTATTTTGAGGATAATTATTAACTTTGTTCATTTTATTTTATTGGTTACGTAAATTTTGTACTTTCGCGATAAAAAGTCATATTAGGTATACCCCGGAACCACCATAAGTAATCTACGCCATCAAAGAATACCAATGTTATATTTAAATGCTCAAAAGTTTACCTATAAAACTAGCCCATGGTTAAAGTATATGTGGCGTCCACCATATAAACATATCCCAAGACTCTTATACTAATTCAAGAATACATTATACACAAAAGTTACCAACTTGTAAAATGCAAGTATAATACTTTCATTTTTGACACACTATCAAGATAATTAGCGTAGTGCAATGATTTCTCCTTTCTTCCATGGGGAAGATCTCTACACATTAAGAAACATAAAGACATAAGCATTAATAAGTAAGGACCATGTACAAGCTAAACCTAGCTCATAAATAGTGGTTTTGACCACTAGTCATCCTTATTTTACTCCCATTGTCCCAACCGACCTCCCCCCCCCCCTCCCTACTATCTCTTTTGGATATTTATTGACTAAGATAATATAAAACTCATCCTTGACTAGCTTATATACTTATACTTGCGTACACTAGGAAAGATAACATTCACTCTTCAACACTTAACAAAAATCAAACTCCATTCTCTCTTTTCTCTCTTCCTTAACCCACGGCAAACAAACACCTCTTTATAAAATCTATAGCTTGATTTTCTAAGACTATACAAGCATTCACACATCATTCCTATGATAATCTAAGATGTTTTGAAGGGTTGGTTAAGCATTTGCAAGGTTTAAGCAAGTTATTGCAAGATTAGGGTTTTGTGGTTAATTAGGGTTTCAAATCTTGCAAGCTAGGGTTTAAAATCTAAACAAGGGTTTAGAGCATATTTCTCATCATCATACATCACTCTAAGGTTATCTAAAATCCCTCATAATTTCATTTTCATGATTTTATGTGTATATGATGCTCATATAGTTAATCACCATTTATGGAATGTTTTAACATGTAAAATGGAATTTTACTTGTGATTATGGTTTTGTACACTTTTACATATGTTATGTTGTTGGGAATATCATGTTAAAATGGATATATAAGTGTTGTACCATGATGGTTTAAGTATAAAAAGTGTATATACAAATTAGGGTTTTTAAAGTTTACTTAATAAGTTACAAGTAAAAGTGTTGCAAATGACTTGTTAAGAACTTGTGATCTTGAACATTTGGACAAATGATGGACCTATGGACACTAATATATGTAAGACATATGATATATATGGTTATAAAAGGCTTGTGGTAAGTTACTAAGTTAAAAAGTATATAAAACAACTTATATAAACAAGTATACACATTGATTTCAAAGGGGATGTTTTGGTTCGTATATGGTGACAGCCATATTATATTTTATAAAGATAATACATCTCATGACGATTCCAAATATGTAAAGACCTCGAAAAACCGCCTTATAACGAAAACGATACGGCAAATATACGTTTTACGTTAATACCGGGTTTATAAAAGTAAATTTTATAAAAACAAGTTATCAAATACTTCTGATATATAAAGTTTAGTATTTTTCACAGATCACACATGATTTTAGGATTCTAAAACAATTCGGATCATACTTTTTGGATCAATAGCGAAAGAGTTATGAATTACACGAGATTATATACTTAAATGTATAAAAATACTTTTATAAAACTATTTTTATAAAAATTACTATTCACATCAGTAAATAGCATTTTGAAAACATTATTAATATGATAGAACTTTTAATAACAAAGACGTACTCGAAAGAATCGCTAAAAACGGAGCTATAACGAATAAAATACGACATTTACGAGTTTTACGTTAATTAAAGTTATAAAAATAAGTTTGTAACTGGTATGAACAGTAAAAAAATCACTATTTAACAGAGGACTAAAAATATGAAAATGTTAAATTTTGATAACTCGTCTTAATACGAAAACGTAGACATAAGAAACGCAAGAAACGGACTTGAAACGATAAAGTTATGTCATTTTTACTAAAGGTATATTTATAAACGATTTCACTTTATAAATATGATTTCACTAAAACAATTAAATGGTGATGTAGCTATATAGGATTATATATGGTATTAGTTAATCAAAGTGCTTAGTGCTTATACGACCTATATTGGATTAGGTTGCATTCGATCGATACCGTGACGCATTTTCTGTGATATACTCGATATACGCTCACTCAAGGTGAGTTCATAGCCCCACGTTTTACATGATTTTGTTTTACAAGTTTTTGAGGTGAGAAACATTCATTGTTTTACAATTGGACACAAGTGGATACTTTTACTTTATGATTACGTGTTGCCTAAGTAGCGATAACCC